>LUCH01001315.1:0-127379 GCA_013368495.1 Paragonimus heterotremus
AAACCGCTAGTTAGAGACGGTCTTCGAGAAGGCCGTGTGTCACAATCAGTGGCGTACCTGTACCTATACCATTTATAGTTCTTCTGCCTAGTCATTCTTTTAGTTAAATCTCAACCATCTTAGTAACTTTTTCTTCTAGGATATTCCAGGTCACTGTTGAGATGAGCGGCGGCCCGAGCCACAGTACCTTTTGGTCAGGCTCATGGCTGTTATGATGATGATGACTCTATGGTTAGTTCAATTTCATTTATTTACTGTAGCTATCAACTCCCCTACTAAATACCAGTGCTAGAGAGTAAGCCGTTTGTCATTCTTTGAAGTGATATTTCACAGCAACCACTGAATACGTGCGGAAAAACAGTCCACAATTCACCTCATCAGTTGTACGTTTTGCCTCATAAGCACTACAAACTTCAAGCATAAAATCAATATTGCGGTAGAAAGTAATCACTGAACTTTTAAAGGTACTCAAAAACCGCAGTAATTTCGGTCATGTGCAGCAAATTTTCATACTGAGTGGAGAGTGATGCAAAGAAAACAGTGACACAATATTTTTAGTGGTTGATAATTTCTACCAAATGTGATTAGATTAAAGGAAGATTTCGGTTTCATTTAATGGTTTGTCTTTGATAATCGATGAAGTGATCGATGTTAGGTGATCACAAAAGTAGCTGTGTGAGAAACATAATTCCTTGGTGTGATCAACTAGAGTATGTTATCGTTTTGCCTTCATGCTGTATGCACATGTATTTCTGTCGAAATTATCGTATCAGATCAGCTTGTGTGTGCTTGCCCAAAACAATAAGTGAATCACAAACAACACGGAAGATGGTAAGTGTAGGGCTGCATTCTGTTACTGACAGCGCATAAATTATCTGTCACAAACTGTGAAATGCGTTTTGCTCCTTGACTATAGGTACATTACCACTCTGAGTCGTTGGGTTGCACAGCCCAACACAATGTCCATTTGTACTGTGAATTAGGAGATGGATCTTTCCTTGTTGCAAGTGATGCTGACTTACTCTGCTCCGATTGTTTGTATACTCACTGATATATTTATCCTGTACTTGTTCAACCGCAAACCACTAATAAGGATATTTTCTTTCCAACAATTGTGTTTGTTTGCAGGTTACTGCAGTGAAAAGTTGTTTTCAGTGATACTTGTGTTTGAGCAGTTTTATGGTGTTCATGATGTATAAAGCTGTCTTGTTCATGTCAGATTAAGATAACTCAAAATCTCAGTGTACCCTGACCCCGCATATTAACAAACTGTTCAAAAGGGTGATTTTCTTTGATTTATTTTGTAAATAGATCGATAAAATCAATTTAAAGAAAAAAATCGATGTGCTCAGTTTCTGCCAAATTTACTTACATCTTTGGTAGAACACATTCGTACAAGACTGATGGGAAGTTAACGAGAGTGTAACCGTCTGAAAAAAGTATGGGCGAATGAAGCCTTTACTGCACAGTAAATTGTCTTCACATACAAAACAACGGTAAATAAAAACAAATGTCTCTTGTGGTTGTGTTTAGAACTTCGATATACGTCGACGTTTCACTTTGATCACACGAGCGAACGACATACCATGATGATAAAGGATTGAATCAAATTTTATCTGAAAACTAAAACCAAGCTAGCCAGTAGATTTTTTCGCGAAATATTCATCTAGAAATGTACACTTTGTCGATTCTGAGAAAGGAACCATATTTCAGAAATTGAGAGTGATGTTTTCGATTTGTGATTTTAAACACTTTTTTATAGGACAGCGGATTTTCCGATAAATTTTTAAAATATACGGTTAAAAACGATTTGTTTCATTGCGGGATGCACAATCAACCAAGTAGAACTTGAACTGCGAAATTACGAATCAGCTGTTTATGAAAAAATGTGTTCAGGTGATGTTTGATAGTATTCAGTGAAGTTCGATATATAGCAGTTTCTAAGTCTTCGCGTTCACCTAAAAGTTCAGTACCTACTACTGAAAAGCTATAATGGTATCCGATATTTACATTTTTCGGGTTTAAACTGGTCATATATCTTCAGTAATCTGAAAAAGTCATACGACGAATACTGGTAGATGCTAGTATGTCGTATTCACACGTCAGTACCAAATAACCACTGATGCGAAAAACTTTAAATCCAACGTGTACAGTACTTGAGAGAATATGAATAAAGCAACGAGCAACTAAAACAAGCACGTTAAATCCTGTGTTTTGGATGACGTTTAGTGTGACTCAGCTTCACGGCAGCCTAAGGATCGCAAATAATTGCTTTGTACACACAACCCCGCAATGGGTGTCATCCAGATCACACGATTGAAAGTTTTTTTCCTTTTATTGGTTGTCACTTTGTTGATAATTCACCAAGTACTTGAGACGTTAAAATGAGATTTTCACACGTTATTGGTTGTTTGGTACTGACAAGTCAATATGAGACACTGGCACCTACTCGTGTTTGTCTTCTAGCTGTTTTTATGCAAATTACATTCATATCTGTTTTGTAGATTCAGACAAACAAAACTACGTAAATGAAATTAGGCCATGGTCTATAAAGAAATTCCAGAAATTATAGCCTCTCAGTACAAAGAAATCAGATTGTGTACTTCTCTGAGACTTCAGATATATTTCAACCATATATTCTTCGATCATTATCGAATGTTATACTATTTATCTACAAGGTTGACGCTCGGTAAGAAAGAAGTTAATCCGCAGAATAATGACGCTCATCAGCATGAATAAGTAGGCTGGTTAATTCTTAAATTGAAACAGTTGTACTGTTTTCAGTCCTATGGTGCGAACTGTTTGAACCTGTCCAAACTTATGCATCAGTTACACAAAGGTTATTTAATTAGAAATTGCTAATTGTCATGCTGAACAATAATTCGAGGTCATTTTGGAATACAGGATTTCTATTTTGGCGATATACCGACTTAATTCAATTAACTTTGTCACTTTGCTCTTTTCTACTGCCGTTTTCGTTAGACTGTGTGGGAAACAGGCGAATTTGACACACTTTCATGAAGGAACAACAAAACGTTAGTTTTAATTTTTGAACTCAGGCTCTGACACCAGACTGGGGAGAAAATTGTAAACATATAGACAAGTTTTGAGGAGATTGAGAGAAATGGTTCAAAAACGGTCTGTGAATTTGAGTTATTTGTGAAGCCTGAAGACGTGTCTCATGATCGTCGTCTTTTAGTGAAAGTAGACGATTGTGTGAAAGAAATGATTAAAGCTAATGCCGGTTCAGTCCATTTAGAGGTAGCCAAGAAATTTGATGCTTTGTGAACCATCGGGAGGAATAACTTGGGTGCAACAAGTATGTTGTAACAACATTGCTGATGAGGATCGGGATAAAGTGCATTAGTAATTTTGCACTTTACGGCTAACAAGAAATAAATGTGAAGGTCTTCGATCTCACGTCATTGCTGCTGAACGACTGATTTTACATGATAACAGCAAAGGGTTTGCCCAATCGCTGGAAAAAAGCACATCACTTTGAAAGTCACATAAAAGTTGTTTTCGGCTAGATATGATCGTAGTCATCGTTTGGTTCTCATATACGAGCTTATTTCGCCGTAATTCTCCGTGATTCGGTGTATACGTTAAAACGGATCAGTACTCTGATGGATTATGCTTACTCTAGACAGACTACCTCAAAACTTAATGCTGATCACCTGGAGGAACACAAGTGTTCAATGAATATTTACCTTAAACTGCACTTTGTAAAACCTTCCTTTTTGAAATTATACCACTGAATTGCTGGAACAAACAACATTGACTTCCACATTCACCGAGTTTAACTAAATTTTATATAAAGCACTGGGTTACCGTGATCCAATTCATTATGGCTGCGTGAAGATAAACGTTGCGGGATGTTAACATTTCGATTTATCTCATCATCCGTATACTAAATAAAAACAGAATATATAACAAAGGTGTACGGCAACAGTAGTTGAACCGAGGGAAGTTTTGGGTCAAGAGGCCGCTACCAGGGGAGGTGGATGGTGTGAACCCTCAATTTTTGCGTACACAACACTGGGTTTCTTTGTTTGATCTGCACAGCTTCAATGCTGGCCAGAATTCTGTGGTTTGGGCGCCGTAGCTACACCGTGGTCGACCTGATTGGGTCGATGTTTTGACCTGTCTCCAGGATGTGCCTCGCGATTGGTCACGCCGGGCTTCGCATTCGGTTGCTCCTTTGACTGTCCGTTCGCTCAGCAGACTGAATCAACCATTTTGGGAGGTGTTCGGTCATACGTTGACGCAAGCACCCGTCCGTTCCACCGATGTAACCGTCAATGCAACTGCAGGTAAAGTGATAAACAAATGTGAGACAGAATAGTTTGGTGTATCACGTCCAGCGTTTCCATCATAAATTGCCCGGGTTGATGATAAAAATCACAACTGAGCTGTGGAGTGTGTGCGATTCGCAACTGACCGAAGCTGACGACGCACTAGAGTTGACAAATAGTCTCCTCTGAACTGTAGTTTCATTAATGATAAATTGATTGACTTCATTCGTACAAAATTTGGTGCGGATATCGTAGTTTCATTAACATCCATTTCTTTACTTTTTTTGGATTGCAGGTCTTTTGTCGTTTTCTTGCCATTAACTGAAATAAATTCATGCGGGTATCCGCTGGCATATTACTGATTAAAACCTAAGTTATGAAGATGTACTTGCGAACCATAAACGAAACGGATATGGGAAAACATACTGTGCGTCGTGCTGATGTACATTGTTAAGTAATTCCTTGGTTAAGCCACAACATGATAAAAAACAAGAGTTATCGTTTTCGCAACGTTCCTACCCTCTCGGAGAGCCTTTATCAAGCGATTTAAATCAGAAAATTCACAATGTACAAGCCTCAAATTAGGCAGTCATCAACTGGCACACGCTTGTGTGTTTCACATGCGGTTTGTAGACAGGCTACCAGTAGGATGTATGGGATCATGGTTTACCAGAGTTCACCACGTGACAATCCAAGATGCGAATAAGCATACAGAGTTAGTGTGCTTGTGTGTGTGTCTGTTATTCTGTGGGTCTTTATGCGTTTAATCTGCATGCGTGTAGACTGTCTGGGATAGAGATGGGTGACAGGAATGCCGCAAACCTCTCAAGTCACCCACCCCTATCTCAGACTGTCTACACGCACGCAGATCAAACGCATAAAGACCCATAGAATAGCAGACACACACAAGCACACTAACTCTGTATGCTTATTCGCATCTTGGATTGTCACGTGGTGAACTCTGGTGAACCGTGAACCCATACGTCCTACTGGTAGCCTGTCTACAAACCGCATGTGAAACACAAGCGTGTGCCAGTTGATGACTGCCTAATTTGAGGCTTGTACATTGTGAATTTTCTGATTTAAATCGCTTGATAAAGGCTCTCCGAGAGGGTAGGAACGTCGCGAAACCGATAACTCTTTTGTTTTTTTTATCTCGTTGTGGCTTAACCAAGGAACTACGTAATTATTAATATGTAGTTGCAGGTCCTGACAAACACTCGGTTTTTAGGGCTACCGGAGTGTGGCGTTTATTGTTATCCAATGAGCTGAAAGCTATTGGCCTCCATTCGTTAAGGCAATTTTATGCAAATAAAATGCTGTAGTTAATCATCTGCGCCGGTGTTTTGACGCACCATGTTAAGAAGACATTTGGTCTACGGGTTCAATCTGAAGGAGATAATTATTCGTTACTTAAAGCAGGACTATGCAGCTATTGCACTTCAAGCTCCACTTACGAGGACAGCCGAAAATTTAATGAGCGAGAGACAAGGCACGAGATCTGGGTCGACGCCGTCACGACCAGGTTGCTAAACATAACTAGCCAAAATACTGTCAGTTCGTATGTGTGTGGTTTATGTATCGTAACAGGAAAAACCTGTAATTTTCCTCGAGTAAAAGAACCCCGGTGAATATGTGTAATGCATAAGCATCAAAAAATTCGAAAGGGTGTCTATACCGGTATCACAACCAAGCACTTCCACCTGACACGTTGGAGACTAATGAATTAGTCTCGAACGTACGTTGCTTGTACCCGATCGGTTTATGTATTATTTCACTTTTTTTTTCCTCGCAGTCGACGATACTAATCGAAACACTATGTTTTTATTAACGGCGCGAACGTCACTATTCAGTGTGGATAAGAACCGAAGTTACAGTGTCACTCATTAGTTCAATCGCATCACCTTTTGCCCACAACATTCATCTGGCATTAATCTAGCATTCCCGTTAGTTCACAGATATGTACTGAATCAACCGAAGGCAGTCCGGTGGCAGGTGTGGGCAAAGGACGAATCGATCGTTCTCGAGTTGTCACTCATTTATTTGTTTACGTAAACAGTTCGTTCTGGTCTCATGTCTTTCCTTGTCTCGAGTTATGCACCATCCATGCTTACCCACATTCACACAAAGTGTTGATAATGGTCATTGCACGTGCTTGTTTTCCTTGTTCAGAACAGTAGGTGACTACCGTGACTTCGATTTTGGCTAATAACGCTTTTCAGTTGATTTACTAGGTTCCCTAAATATATAGTGACCTAGTGTTGCGTTATAAAAAAAACACGCTAGCCGTGTTCTTTCCTCTTCAAATATCCCGGATATTTTAATTTATTTTGCAGAGTTAAGATTCATTAAAATGATTATTAAATCGCTGCAATAGTTCCAGGTGGAAGGTACTGTTTGACGTTTGATTTTAATCTCTAACTGTCGATGTTCGCCGGCAATCACTGTTTTTGATCGTTTATCACCATTATTAGCAAAATCACAGAAGGGCGCACTGTCTAAGTATGTTCACTCTACATCGGATTCTTGCTAAGTAAAGTGCGTGTGCGACAGTGTGTAACTTTTGAAGAATATTTCAAACGTTTCTATTTGATATCACCCTCACCAAGTGTGTTCCACTGCACGTGGTAAAGCCTGATTCGACTGAATACGGCAGCAGTCTAAGCAGTCCGACAGTTTGAATCGGAATAGCAATAGATTATGTTGTTGATGATGAGACTGTGGGGCTGATACCAGTCACAGTCTAAAGTGATGAAAAATTACTAAAACGACACAGGTTGATACGACGATTACCGTATAGTTATCTATAATCAAGCAATAAAAAGCAATGAAACGTGTAGCCGTGTATATGCATCCTCTGAAACGAAAAACATTCCGAAAATGCACTGATGAAATGTTCTTTCAGTTTCACGCTCAGAGTCTGATTTTTTCTTTAGATATATTTCCAACATGGTAGAATATAAAGAACTCAGTAAGAAGAAGTACTTCAGTTATCACACACTCCCTTCAGGCTGGAGTGTAGAGTGTGCGCATCAAATTCATATGGGAGAAACTCTTGCACAGTGGTCTAAAATGTGAGTAATTGCCACAGCTGAACGCATGCAGCAAGCCAGTTACAACCAATTGTGTTATGAGAACTCTCATAAACATCATAAATTGGATTATTCGGGCTATGATTTAATTCAATATTCTGTTGAGAACAATTTTTATGGCTCTGAACGAATCAGGATTACTGCCTTCGTGAGTTGCATTCGTCAGACGCACTAGAAAAGACAGTGGTTCACAATCAGTGCATAAAACGCACCTGATCCTACTTGAATTTTTCTCTTGGTTATTCTAGTACATGCCGTTTGACAGTGATTATGTACATAAGTTTAAAGTGTAGTGATGTAATTGGATTCGTGATAGTTAAAATGAGCTGAAGTGAACATAAGTACTGCTGTAATGCAATGAGGCATTTGCAGTGCATGAGATAAATTATGTTATAAGTGTTAGCGCTTTGATTATCGGTGGATATTCCAATGTAACTGGTAAGTTTATGTGCACTTCTTCACTCAAACCTCAAAAGTTACCTGATGTAACATAAACCGTTTCAAACTACCACAAAATTTCATTTTCAAACGCGCACCACTAGCAGAATCACGATTCGATCTACGAGGTCCTGAGCAACCAACACACAGTATCACATTTACATGTTTTTCCAAATAACCTGACGGCTGCAATTTAATCTGCTTTTCAAAGCGAAATTGTCCCTGGAATACTTACCCCTATATTAAGATTACTTCCAACCTGAATTTATCCAGGAAAATAGTTTTTCCTGTCGCATGATTTAAACTTCCACAAATAGTTATCCACGAGCCTTCTTCATGGCCGATCTAATGGACTAACGTCTCTAAACGTAGCCTGTAAACAAAGCAGGTTTTCAATGGAAAGCCCAGAGGTACCGGCTGGGATATGAGTTCGGTTTGGGAATGACAACAAGTCATCCCACTGGATGGTGCTGGCATGTGTATTCGAGAAACATGTTGTTTATACTGTCAGCCGAGAATCAAGGTAGATTATGTCGTTCGATTGACTGTAGGAATACAAAAACTGTGGTTTCGGTATAAGTGCTGCAAAATGAGCTTGACCTTTATAATTTGTGAAAGATGTTCCTCTTCATAAGGCATAAATCTAAATTTGCTAAAAATGGATCCCGTGTTTCAGTACTTCCACTCTCGGTCTTCAATCAGAATAACACACACACAGTGTAATGTTGAGGAATAACTCGAGCCAGAAACTGTTTCGTAGCGCTGTTCCTTTTGCTAGAGTGAGAGAGAGAGAGGTTGGCGCTATCTTGCATCTTGTGGGTAGCTAACTCGTGGTAAAGTTATTCACAGCATATGAACGATTTGCTCTAACTCACACGCTATGTGTCCATTTCAGTTACTAGGAAGATTGGGGTAAAATTATAAACGAATACAAATCAAGCACTATCCAACTACTGGCTACACTTCGGAACAACTCTGATTGTATGAGATTCAACCAGCAACATTTTGAGTAGCTAACATGCAACGTGAAGTCAAAATGATGATATTGGGTGAGTAATCTGTGTAACTGCATTCAGCTGCCAAGTTGAAGACGTTTCACTAGGTCAGTCTTTGAGAGTAGTCAAAAAGTGTGATTAGATGTTTGCACTATTTTTGCCTGTAGGGGTGTTAAACCAAGTTACATGCGGTCACTGTAGCATAAAATGGATGACTTTTTCAAGCCCGTTTTTACTTTAGCTGTCAAGGCCTTCAATATGAGGGTAACTTTAAATGCATTGTACTAAAGCGTTTTGCTATAAATCTAACGTTTCAATAATCGTGTGACAAATTATCTAACTGACCAGTACCTTATTTCGTCAGCCTACATTATCACACGTCATGATGTGTTACTGTGGCTAACCGACTGAGGCTGACTAGAAATTCACGAGTTACTGGAGTAAAAGTGTTGGTGTTCAGGTGTGGCTGTCGACCAGGCTAACTTACACACGCTGAAGAGTTCGTAAACTACCGTTTGCACTGAAAACCTCAAATGACAAAAATGCCCATTTGAGGGTTTGGAAGGAGGTTTAGAATTTCTTAAATTTCTAAATTACCGCACCTAAATATTGCGACGCTTCGAATCCTGGCAGTTTCTAATTTCCGTTTGAAACTCAACTGTACTGCATTGAGATCGACATCATCTTATCAGGTGTCGTCGAAATGTCTGTAGGACGGACAAGAACAACCCGTCTACTTCCGTGCAACGTGTAGTGAAACTTATCGGCGTCACTCCTATGATCAAAGGTCACGTATTGCTTCCTGTTAAAAGGTGATCCGTATTTTGATAGAGGAAACGCTGCGAATCTTCGAACGACGTGCAATTTACCAGAATTGCGACACAATCTTCATTGACTCGAACCTAACCCTGTTTAATTCAGTGTAATGATTCGTTGTATTTCCCTGTCTCATTTGGCAATTCTGCGGTTTAAAATAGCTAATAATTTCAGAAAGTTAAACGAAGGGGTTGAAACGTGAATACTATCGTTACTCTGTGGCTGTCGTTACCAAAGCGTTAACATTAGCAGTTAGTATCCGACAACACTAGCCCAGTAAGTCGAATACTAGCAGTACACTTCATAATTGCGTTTGTCGGAAAGAACACAAGTAGACTAGTAATCATTTTTAAGTTCATGGGACGGTAACGTGCATGCGTGTATGCTTGCGCGCATGTGTACGCCTACTCTGTCCATGTGGGGACAAATGCATATGTACGGCTCGGCAGGAACTGTCCCGTTGACGTCCAGCTGTAGAATGATCCACCGTAGACGTGCCTGGTTCGAGCGAGTCAACCGACACCAAGCCTTGGGGTTGTCCAATGTTATTTCAGTAGCTACAGACCTAATTAGAAATATGAAGGCAGGAGTTGCATGTTTTTGTTCACAGGTAATCTTTGCAAAGCGTACACTGGTGATACATGGTAGCGCTTCGTATTTTTATTACTTTATGCCTGTTAACTAGGCGGGTCGTTTGGGGGAATAAAGCATATTTGAGTTAAACTAATACAGAAGACACCTTTTAAATGTATGATAACTCTTCATCATTAGTTTATTAAGGAATCAAGTGTTCGTTGGTTTTCGGCTTCAAGGCCATGTTGTTCTTCAGCCTGCGTATTGCAGTCGTTTATTACAATAAGGTATAATCCAGGTCGATCACAATTTGCGTTGACCAGTGTATTCCCCATGCATTTATAGTTATCTAGCTGAGTAGTTCTAGGCGGCATATAACCAATTAGTCTTAGGCTGCTTGATGAAATGTGAATTTTAGTATACGTCTTCTGGACTCATATTCCTTGTCAATAAATCACTTTAAATGCTCTGTCAGAACTAACGTTTGACAGCATCAGTTCAGTCATGGATTTGCCAAACTGTTTTCTGGGTAAGAGGTTGACCCGATTAGAAACGTAGGCAAAACTGTTCCCCATAGTAACTGTTAGCTCCAACGCAAAGCACATATTCCGATATTTAAGCTCCCAACACAACTGTAGTTGCCTATAGATAATTCAGCAGTAACTGGTGCAGTCAATCGTTGAACCTAGTTTCCTGGCGTAAATAGCGCGCATTCTTACCAAAGTTACACAATGCTGCTTGAGCTATTTGCATTCCTATAAAACGAAACAAACAAATTATTTTTATATCACTTCATTGGTCAGACTGTCGACCAATCATATGTACAACCAGCAAGGTCATGTATTCGGGCAACACTGTATACAAAGCGCAAGTTGGTTAGACGCGAGAAAATCGACCTTAAGCTGACACAAAGCACCTGAACAGAATATAATTTTGCAACATAGGTACTGCTCTCATTGGAATCACCATGATCAGCTGAGTGAAGTCCGATCTTTGGTTCCTTCTTTCAGCTTATCACTGTGGATCACAGTGTCAAAACGATAAATCAGCATGAATGATACAGTCGCAGATCAAACTACTTCCGAATCAGGTACCAGAAAAATTAGTCGATTTGATGTACAAACTGTGTTTAACGATGGGGCCGATGTCCGAAGTTTAACCTCGCCGTTCGATGGATTAGAGCAATGCGATGATCATCTGGCTGGGGATAACGGACATGGAATCTCATCGCGAGTTAAGATGTTGCGAATACAAGAGTGCAATTTTACGCACCCGGATTTACATGCAAAGTGCCTGACACCTTCAAACAGAAAACCGCATTACAATGGAAGTACAATATCATCAATGCAGTCAGTTGGTCAGATGAGCCACCTAAGCAGCAGCCTGCCTAAATTAAATTTGGACAACCCCGGTACGTTCATCTTCTAATGTTCGGTGTGGTAGTATTCCAACAAAATGAGCATAATGAAGCTAAATGGTTTAGATCGTTACTCTCTTGTTTGGATGCCGAGCTATTCTATGATCACAATGTTTCATTAATAGTAAAACAATTTAAAATCTACTCAGATTAATTCACACAATCTCACTTACGGTTGAAAACCTAAAAACATTTCGTTGTTCAGTATTCCTTACACTTACAGAATTCTTCATAAAAACAGATACACTGTTGCATTTAGCGTTGATCCCCATCGTTCACATTTTTAATATTGTACAGCTATGTGCTGTTCCATCCAATGTTGTTTGGTGTAGGCTGATGAACCGAAACGAAAGTGCACACACATTTTACTAAAACGTTATAGTGAAGTTGGCTCATTTGACAAGAAGTTCATGTTACATCTAGGTTACAACTGAGTTTTTGGCGGCTAGATGTTTCACTTTGGGGTTCTGAAAAGTGTCAGTCTCAGCTGAAATCATTAAAAGTGAAATGGGCTGAGTAACTTTAGGCAGCCTTCGTTTGTTCAGTAGTTCTTATCGACTTAAAATATGCACTCTCATGGGGTGTTTGCGATAAACTACAAACTGAGCTCAAGAAACCTAAACGTCCCAGTGGGAACCGAAGTTAAGTTCTGCCATTGATAGAGTATGTTCACAAAAGAACTTACAATATCACACAGTGAATCTTGGAGTATGTCGCACTAATCACAGAGATTATCATATAAAAAATGGCACTCTTAGTAACGTAGGGTTTATAATGTCCATACAACGGTACTGGATTCGTAGCCAGTGCGATGAGCTAACATGAAGAATAGCGTAGATCATTGTGCAGTTGTAAATTACGTTGCCAAAACAGTAAATAATCATTTGGTGTTGGCAACCAACATCAGATAGCTGTTGTTAGAAAGTGACAGTAGCTGCAAACACCAGAAGGTACAATAACGATTTCTTTCCGGCCGACTTTTCTCGGTGTTTTTAAAACATGGTACCCCTTAATTTACCTAAGAAGTTAACGAAATAAAATTTCTTGACGCTAAGTGAAAAGCAATGTATGAACAGTTTCTTGTAACATTTGCCCATTGGACCTTGTGTTCGGGAACTCCTGCAGAGAACTTATGTGTTGCAATGGGTCACAGCTTTTACTAATGATGAATGTATTAGAAAGTCTGGTGAGTTTGCTGCATTTGTGTTCACTGTTCGTCCTGGGCTAAAAATGCAGCCTAGGCTCAACACTTTGCTAAAACTTTCACAGTGGAATGTTATTTGACAGATTGTTCCCACTCGTCTTGCATTTTGAAGGAGTTCCCTTACGAATTATGAGCTGAAACAGTCATTAGCTGGAAATGATTATTAAATGTAAATGTAGTGGGTCAAGTTTTGTCGCCTTTACAAAGACATGGTTTTCACTGTGAACAAGTTAACGGTTCAACCAAATAAATCAAATGTAACTTATGTTATGCTGAGTGTTTGTATTCAGATGGACTCTTCAGTATGACGCTTTCGGAAAATGATTCATGGTTAAGGTCAAACATCAGAATGTCTTAATCGAATGCCAATATAACGTGGTCCAAATTCTCAGCCTTGATTGTAACAAAACCTACGGATATATTGTGACTACTCAACTGATCACAGTGCATAGTGCTTGGTCTCTGCAACGCTGTAATTAGTGCGAAACATATTCTTCGGACTATTACTGTTGACGTGGCTGTGAATAACACTGGAAGATGTTCCGCCAAAGCATATTCCAGGCAGATATTTTAACGAAACTTGACACGGACTTAATAACTGCGTGAGATAGAGTGCAACTGTTACCTGCAGGTCGAGAATCTTAAACAAATTGTGCGTTCCAAGTTAAAATAAATGCTTAAAATTGTGTGAATCATTATCAGTATGTCTGCCGGTATGGTTTGCATTTATTTAACGAACAGTTTCGTCAGCAAAATAAAGTTAGTCCGTATGTTCGTATGCTCTCCGTTTCGTGAAATTAACGGACTGCTTCAGCAATGAAGCTAGCGTCATCTACTAACAGGGGTTAGTAAATTAGGACTTCTAGAACCATTCTGCGAAATATAAATACCTCGGCCAATAATCTCTTTTGAGGTCTCGGATACGAAACGTCTCTCACAGTACAATTTTGGATGATTAAGCAATCGTTGTTGCTCTGTGGTTATTTAGCCAGCCCATGAATCAAGCGAAAGACCTACTCGTTGGAATGGCTTGTTCCATGCCGTCCACAGATATCCCTTTTCGGATCAGCCAGTGTTGTCTTCCGAGCGCGCCATTTACGCATCGCTGTCGTGTCAAAAGAACCTCTCTTATATGTGCGCCTGAATTCATCGTGTGCATGCCGCGTTTGCTGACTGGGGGGAAGTCAGCAGAACTTACACTGTTACAATTTTTAGTTCAGTCATTCCAGACTTGTGCAACGTTTACGACAGTACCAAATACATGCCAATGATCAGCTCAGAAAAAAAGTGAACACAGGACAAAGTTTGGTAGCAGTGTCCTCGAATGGACCGTATGCCAATACGGGATTGCACTTGGTTGCACTACAGGTATGCCTCTAATGCTTGGTGGACTGTAGACAGTCTGTAGAAATGGTCATTTGACTCTGAACTACACAGCTTTGGTAGTGTGAGAATCACGACAGTAGAATGTCTTTATTTTGTGGCATCAAGTCGATAAGCCTGTTCGGAAACTTGCCTAAGAGATAGTGTGACAAACGGCATTGACGTGTGAACACCAGCTTACATTTGGTGCAAAGGGCTGAACGATTGTGGTGCCCAGTTTCTTCGGAAGTTATTTGAACTTCTCCACCACCTACCGTTGAGAAAACCAAACAATACAACCGGAAAATGTCCTCAATTTTGGCCAAATCAGAAGAGTTGAAATGGAATGTAGACTATTTGACTAAACTACTTTAAAAACACACCATTAAATCTGAATTTAACTGGTCAAGGCTCGTTGCGAACTCAGTATATATTCCTGGAGGCTGTCAGTAACACGTCAACCTCTACATTTGAATTCATATCAACATTATTTTTATACGACATTGTGAAGGCAAGGATAACACTACAGTCTTGTTCGTGCTGTAATCGCGCGATTTGATACATTGGATCGACCACTTAATAGGGAACACTGGGGGGAAGCTCTGGTCCCGAAGAATTACACGACTGGCCCCCTAATAGCTCCAGGGCCAAACAAGAAGACGAGTACAATAAGCCTTATCACACCCACACGTGATTAACAGAACGAAAAATACAGGATATATATATATATATAGAGAGAGAGAGAGAGAGGGAGAGAGCGTAAAGACATATATATATATATATATAGAGAGAGAGAGAGAGAGGGAGAGAGCGTAAAGACTTACGAATGTTCTCGAATCATAACGAATTAGGATCGTTAGTATTATGTAATAGTACGTGGTAGTTAAAGTAACTAAGCCACCAGTCACCGTGTTGATTAGACCTTGAGCTGTTAGAAAATTAGCGGAAGGTACATAAAGATCGTTCTCGGAATTCGTATTCATTCCGATTCGATAAAATTGTGTTCTGTCGACAGTAAGCACTTTTGGATGAAATGTGCAGTTCCCAATTGGCTGCATCACTAGTGCATATCACTGGCTTTTTCATGGGCCAAAATTCTGGACTGCATGTTTTTCACCCATACGATTTGACTTTCTTGCCACTCTTAAGCCTCTGTCAAAGTTTGCTATGAATATCGCCCTAAACACTTGCTCTTTGCAATAGAAACGCAACTGCTTTTTCATTAATTTTAACAAAAGAGTGAATGTTGTTGGTTCGGAACAACATTTGCCAAACTTGTTGGAAATAACCCGGGTACCGGAGGCAAATATCCTAAAACCTACTTTAGAAATATCACGTACGCTACAATCCGCAACGACTTGTCTCGTGAGTTAGTGAACTGTTGTGTCATTTAGATCGTGGACCGGGAAATTCTTTGACTCGTTAGCGCAATACTTTGGAATCCTGTATTTTGCAATTTTCAGAATGTCTCTTTTGTTCCTGTAGTTAGGATTATACTAAAACACGAAGCCCGGCATCAGCTGGTTCATAGTTGGTGTTGGAGGAGTTGGGGAAAGGTATCTGAATATCTTGTGGTCTGCATCCTGTCATCACCTCAGGTAGGTTCGTTGGCCTTTCTTTCTCTGGGTTTTATTTCAATAATGATGTGTCCGTTCACTTATTATTTATGTTTTATTGACAGATGAACAGACATCTCCGGACCGACAGTATTCATCCTGTTATGTCGCCCAGTAAACCTTGCGCTTGTGTGTTTAGAGCAAAGTCCATTTCTGGTAGAGTAAATGCAAATTTTTCCTACATGTCATACATCGAGACGTTTTCTACTGAGACGTTATAAACAATGCTAATGGTAACACAGTAAGGTTTGGCGGTCCTGGCATAATCAGAAAAAGATGTCATGTAGACAAACCTGAGCCTAGCAAATATAAATTTTTGCCGAAAAACAGAACTACAGTAATGAGGACTGCCTGATACAATCAAAGTTAAAAATCCTTTTTTACCGGATGTGGAACCTGAGCTATGTGTCACGACTACTGATGCGACGAATCAAATGTACGTAGTTTGAGGGACTTAGCTTGGACCCTTGCGGCAAAATGTTTAAGGTACTCGGGCAGATCTCTTCTTGTAGCAGGTTTTCTCAGAAAATGGAAAACGTGCCGTCTGGCTAGAATGCGCTTAGCACTAGATGATGAAAATACACACTTCTTTTTAGGCAACTATCTAGTCCGTCTGCACCGTTTTAGCCCCAAATATGTACCGTTCAAATCTGATTGTTCAATTTCGAGTTGGTCCGCTTTGAACCTCAACTCCTGTTGGTGGAACCACAGTATATCATGTGAAACATACCTGGTGGTTAAGGTCACTACCTCGCTGTAGTTACTGTGAGGGAGCGGACGGGAATTACAGTTTTGGTGGACTCACGGGTGGTAAAAGGTAATAGGCTATCACATTGTTTAGAATTGATAAGTTAAAATGAAAACATCCAGAAACTGTATATCCAGGACTGAACAAGCAATAATTGTGACGAACTGTTGACTTCATTGGTCCTTGTTTACGGTAATACTATTTCAGACGGGCGTCAGCCAAAAGTTGTTCTCACACTTAGCTGACGCTAACAACGGTAGATTTGACCAACTTAGAAAGCCCGCCATATTGAAATAGACTAGGTTTTTGTTACAGGTTTGTAAAGTTTAGAAAAGTCTGGTAGTAATGGATCCTGATTTTCATGATATGAAAATGTCTTGAAAACCCAGAGGACTTTGCATAAGATTGTGAAGGTTTGTTGAATGTGGATGGATTTCGTACAACTGTAAAATTCCACTTTCAACGTGCACTGGCAAACATTTGACGCTTTTGTTAGTCAGATAAAAGAGTTGATAAGTGGAAGTAAAAGAACAGACGTTATCAACGGACTAAGAAGTTCCATTTCGCTATGTCGTCAAAAGTGAAGACGAACACAACGTGAAATGGACAGTAAGATCTGCACACAAAGGAACAACTTCAAAGTTAAAGCCTTGAATAAAGCCACAAAAGCAGTATGAATGGGTTACGTTTCGACCACCTCGGGTGGCCTTTCTCATGAATTGTGTAATCGAAATCCGGAGTTCCATTACAACACTTCTGAGGAAGACAACCGGAGGTGGTTGAAACGTAGGATAATACACCTTGCTCATAACGTTGTGTTATTCTCAATTCATTTATCAATAGCAAGTTAAACAGGATCCTCAAACTGTTTAACTTCGTTCGTACTAAATTCGGTGCGACTATCTTACAGCATGAATGGGGTTTAAAGATTTCACCTGTTCCAAAAAGACCCGACTTAATTCACTTTCAACCGGAGTTCATTACGAGTTAAACTGTAGGTCATAACGTTCACTGTTCAGAGAGTGAGTGGCACTAGAGCAAGCAGTGACGTTCTAAATATACAGCTTTCTAAAATTCTGGGCCATTCTTTCTCCTAACAGTGATTGAACTCAAGGATTTTTACGATAGAAGTGGAAAAATATATTTGGCACATGACCGAATGGACTGAAATCAGTGAATGTCAAAAGATGACCTATCCTTTTGCTAGTACCTGGTGCCTGTAATAACGTTGCCGCAGATTTCAAAGCCAGCTGATAATCCTCACACGTATGTAATACCAGAAAAAGTATCCTGAGGACGAGACAAATGAAAGTGAGTCAAATAAAAGAGGTGACGCCAAAAATGACAACACGTGAAAAAAAATTGTAATACCAGAAAAGAGGTAGATGAAAAATATAGCCGATGTCAATTCGCTAGAACTTGCTATCGGTAGTATAACGGTAGAAACGGTGGAAACTACTTAAGCCAGCTACTCAGCAGAGTTAATTGCATCACTTCATCAGCTGCAAACAAAAATAACCCTCTAACATTAGTCCTCCCATGATAGAAATATCCATATTCGAAGTTTATGCCGTGCCCAAAGCAGGGCTCTGATTAGAGTCATCTCACTACTCTGATTCCCTGATACTGGTTAACTTCTAAATTCAGGATATTACCCAGTTTGGTGCACAGATTACAAAGGAATTCTTTTAATGTTTGAATAACAAAAGTAAGTTTCACAGGTGAAACAGTAAAATACAGAGGTCCGTATTTTGTATTCTATTTTGCTAGTGAAATTAAAAGCAGCAATTAGGTAGATCGCTGAGCTTCCCAGTTTTGGGGAACTGTCGTCAGCCGTAAAAGTACTTTAACGCGCGTTCTTTAAATTATACCAGCTTAACTGAGAAAGTTCTGATTTCTTCTATGTAGACACAACGGTCAGGTATGGGAAAATAACTCCACCCCAGTTGTATTAAAGAAAACTTCTGCTGGACTTATGATGCTCACTGAATACTGCCTGCCCCAGTCTACTGTAAGAATCCCGAAACTGTTGAACGATGAAAAGACGACAATTAAACCCCAGTAGCAGGTGCAGAAAAACCCCATAAACTAATCGTACGACTCATCGGCCTTGCTACTACACTTACGTGTTTATTACACATTCCGCCTTGCATGACATATGTTACGATATTGCTTGCCAGAATTTTAGTTTTCAATCAATACAGATTCCTCGGTTTGGTCATTAAGAACTCCTTGTAGTACGATTGTTTTCCAAACATTCCCCTGGATCACACCAACCTTGGAACAGATATTCTAAATTTGTTATCGCACATCTTGTTGAAGCGATCAAGAACCTCAGCATGCGCCTTTTTCCGTACATTGAAACCAAACTGTGTTTATTTTTGTAGAACTCTTATACACAGGAGCTTTGGTTTGAACTAGTCATTCGACTGATAGATATTTATCTTTTAGTTTGGCAGCGAAGCGCAAGTTTAGTTTTAAGTATCCAATTATTTCATCTACTTTTTTATCCTTTCAGGAGATTTGGTACGGTTCGGCAATACACTAACTACACTAATATTGACGCACTTCTTGAGTGTGCTTAGATAGCTTGAACTGATAAACAAGCGAAGAGTCTCATTTTTGTTCTGCAGGTGCTTAACAATTTTTGTTGAAACTAACGACGAATATTCAGCTAACGTTTGCTCATCCGGTAGATTTTGTTCACCAGTGTTAAAATTTCATGTAAATTGTATGTATTATCAACCAACATCTAGAAGTTTGTACTATGCACTTCTGGTTGTCTGGGTGCATAGGTGACATAACATGTTTTGCTTTGAAATCCCTCGGCTTCTCATTGCCTTGGGTAAAAATGGGTTTGAATATTTCACTGATGTTTACAACGGAAAAATGAGAAAGCTCTTTTCTTCGAGAATGCCTCCATTCCCGCTTTTCTGTTTGAATCGCTTTTACGGTCGAACGTAAAACGACGTTCTACTTAATGGGAGTGGTTTGATACATTGTGTTGCACACAGTCAATAAAGTGGTTTTTGTAGCATACTTGTAAGATAGCCCAGTTAATTCAACTTTGATTGTGGTATGGGGAATTTTTGATGATAGACTGATGAAGGATTGTACAATTTGTACTTTGACTAATAGACATCCAGGGAAACGACTAGATTTTAAGACACGAAGGCAAGCTGCAATAAAACTAAATATTCAGGCTCCTCCAAACAGATAATATGATCAGAGGATTGAAAATGGGCGATTTACTTGAAGAACATTTGTTATCACTCATTTCTTTATATGCGCTTCATCTGTGTTAATACTATTTTGTCGCTTTAACATGGATCTTTACATCGTGCAAACCCTTGTGGTTTAGTGTCTCTACTTACTACCCATCAAATCAGAAACTCAAAGTAGCCTATCAGGTCCGTTCATTCCTTGACGGGTTGTCTACCACGTGTAATAAACTGGTTATTTGTAATAGCAGAAGAGCGGAACTCCAGTGCGAGTGGGCAGTCTCCTGCCACTGATGCGACAATATTCTGATAAACATCATGGATGCACTTCCTCCTCCGCCAGCTCAAAAGGAGATTAAAACCATTAAAAATTGAACTGACCTGAGCTCACATGTTGGTTGAAGAGAAGCCGCTGAGGTTGAGCAGTGAATAAAAGGTTCCTTTTCTGAAGGGGGTTTTTACCTTTCGTCGTGCAGATAACTTTGGCAATACACTTAGATGGAGTAATGGGGTACTCTGCAATGCGACTAAGGAAACTGTCAAGACCGTGAACTGTGGTATCGAAATACCAGCTATCAGACTGAGCGCCAGCTTTCTGTGGCATTTGAAGACGTATCCCACTCAAGGAATGCGCGGTACCTCTCCATGCTGCATCGGTTTGTTTTGTCAAAGCAATAACAATAAACGTTTGCGTGCGTCAATGCTTTTGCTTATAAGTCCTCACACGATGAAGTCCCCAATCGCTCCGATGGAAGTGTCTGTCCACTCAATCAGGTAAGGATTACAGAAGAGAAGACAATCTATCATAATCTAAATGATTATAAAAACAAGCGTCGGTTTTTTACCTTTCCACTTAGATGTTACCAAAATAATTCCATATCATCACAACAGTGGTTGTATTCGAAGGCAAAGTTCCAACGTATTATTTCCTGAAGCCCTGTGTGCATAAAATAGACAGCGACCGAGTTTAAAGGACATACACGTCAGATTTTATTCCCAATAACAATAAACTTTATTTGGAACTACACTGAAAAAGTAGACAGTAAACTACACTGAGTGAGATTTACGTTGGAATGGCGTGATGTCCATGGGGGAATGCTGTGCATAAGATACATGTCAGTTAGGAATCAAATCAATGCTCTTAATATAAATGGATTGATCACGATCAAATGTGTTTCATTATTGACAACTGTTACATTGTCAAGTTGCCATTGGTGATAGCCACAAATCAGCTGTTTCTCTCATTATCAGAGGCGCGCTAGTTAGGTATAACCGCACCTGTTCTTAGAATTATTGATAATATTCCAATCAACCTATACAGTTGTTATACTAAAAGATGTGCCAGAACAATTGTTTGCCTGTTGTTCTTTAGAATAACTCAGTTTGAGAGTGAAAATGCTTTCGGATAAGTTTTTTATGGACATTTTCTGGTACAAGTGAATGGTCTATAAACTGCACTTAAAATCACACAACTGAGGAAAGATTCGCATGAATATACTGTTTTCGTAACAACAATGCACAGACCTAACTATTACGTTTCAGTTTCTTCTAACCCCCACCGGAAACAGTCACTTTTGTTGTTTATCAACTAATGAAGGATAGTACTAACTATGCGGAATAGTTTTATCATTACGCTCTAGTTTGTCTGGAAACAATATGTTAGCAAATTGTGGGTGAACTCATATGGGAAACATTTTTACACTGGATAATTACTAACACGGATTTAATTATGTCGATTTTAGTGCAAAAGCGCATACTTCCGTAGATTTCTCCAATTTCCAGCCATCAGTGTCAACTCTGCAAATTCATTCAAGGCACATCTGAATCCGGTTAGCCACAGAGAAGTTTAAAATGTGTTTGGCCAAATTTCATGTCTTCCTTTTGTGTATGTCGTCTGTTTGATCTGTCACCTTTGGTAAGATGACGTCTTTAAAGTCGAGAGCGCTATATACTTCTTCCGACTGCACTTGTAATTTTCATCGTTTCAGTAAATTTGCGTTACGACCTTCACATAAAGGCTTTTGCCTGTGTCAATGGAATCATTTCAAGATTTGATTAACGTTGCTCAAACGCTGACTCAACGCGACTGCACTCTATTTGAGAGGGCAGAACAACGTAATACAATGAAACCATCATTACAAATTGAGGCAACCAGCGTTTAGTAAAATTGTCCGCTAACACAAGACAACTTGCTTCAAAGGTCAACTCATCACTTGCAGAAACAATGCTTCCGACGAGAACTGTAAAAAAAGTTTGCAGATAAACTCCTCAGATAGTGTACAAAACGACGAATGCAGCTGGTTCGTTTAATCAGCGGTAGATTCCGCACGGCCTGTCAGTTTCTTCCACTCATCAACGGGCCTGACGCACAGAGGTACTACTGACAGAACGAAGGGGTTAATGCGTTTCAACTGAGGCACTAAAGGTAGGTGTTTAGTGGTCACAAGTTGCGCAACTAAAAACACCAGTCTAGGTTAGTGATTGAAAGGTGAAACCCTTTCGGTTGCATTTGATTTTTACTTTGGCAAAAAGCAGATATTTTCCAGGGAATTTCAACAGTCATACAGCCTCTGTTGTGATGAGGCCGGTGTTACTTCCGGTAGATAGGGTTTTGAGCCTGCCTGATTTCAGACGGAATCACTGGTTCACAAGAACACGCAAGATGTAGTGTTAACATGCTAAGTGTACAAAGAAGCCATGAAAAGGAACTCGGAGGCCACAGTTAAGGTTAATTTGAGACTATTGTGGACGAACAAGAATTATAGAGTACACTCTGTTACTTGAAATATGTCTGGCTGATATGTAGAAATATTAAGTCATGTACTGTTGCTTCTTCACAGTAGTAACTAACCCTGGCCATTTGAAACCAAATTCAGCTCATTTCTGTAGAATAGAATTTTCTAGTTCTCTGCTAACTCTTGTCACGGTCGACTGTATCGTGGGTAAGCTGTTGCTAAAAGACGTATGTGGGTTTATACTCTTGCCACTAGCTGTACAGACGTAAACGTATTCGAGTACTGATAACATTTTAATGTAAAGTTATCTACTAGAAGATTCTTAAAATCGGCTAAACATAGTTAATGCACGAGACGAATAGGTTTGTATTACTTGGGTTAATGACAGAAACAGGATGAGCTCGAAGAGAAGGCAAAGTTGTGTGATATGTATTTAGCATCTTTTACGCCATTATTCTACTTCTATACGATGTATTAGGTGGTGGGAATGCTAAACACTATATATCAGCCCAAGACTAGACAAGTACATCAGGATAACAGATAAGAACTCGCGACGGCGTCGTTTTCGATTAGCTAATTTGGCCATAGGGAATCTGACGCCAGAGGAACAAATGAAAAAAACGTTATTCAAGGAAGCATTTGGATGAATCTAACTCTATGTTTACTTTAGATGATTGCTCTAAGTTGTGTCTGCTTCATTCAGTTTGTTTTATGGCTACCAATTACTGAGCAGCAAATTTCGTAATAGTTATTTCACGCGCGGTTCGAATGTGTTTGCCTCATTTCCGTCTGAATTAACCACCAAACTTTATTCAAACTTATTTATGAAACCATGCACTCTTGATATTGTACCTGCTACATTCAGTGAGCATTACTGTAAATGTTTTAATGCGTATAATTTTGAAACTTTAAGTCAAGCACTCTTTGTAAAAATAATTTTATGTGAAATGACTATTCGTCTTGTTGCTAACATGTAAAACGTTCACGCACCCATGCAAAATCTGTACACAGGTTTAATCAAATTCATTCACGTCAAAGGCTTCAAGCTTCAGCTCAAACTGTACATGTTATTGAGCTGTTATATATCGCTGATGTTGTTGAGAATGATTTTTAAAGTCAACACAAGGGCACCTCATTTGTTGTCCAGCTGTTGCTGAAATTGTTTCCTTATGTTTAAATAGCGAGTGTTACGCCTGCTATATTGTGGTCTGATTTGCAACAAAACGGAATTTAAGCTAATGTCCTCAAGCTCTAATTATTACAAATATATCTGTCTGACTTTTATGTACGAATATATAGTTAGTCCACTTATAGGTAGTTCCCAACCAAAACGCTTTCGTAGTGTGTGAGTGGCCAGAGCTGTTTGCTTTGTTGAGGAGATACGGAAAGATAGTACCCGGGGAAATATATCATTTCTATGGTTCCCCAACTTGTTACCTTAAATGAGCCCAATAACGTGTAAACGTTCATTATGTAGATAATTAAACAAGTGAGCTGAACGCGATTTAGATCGATCTTTCATCTTTGAACGTTTCAGTGGAAATTTTTTATTTAACGGATGTGTAATATGTTAAGTGTTCAGTGTCTTATTGGAGCGATTACAAGTTGTTTTTAGAACATCAGTAGACATAATGCTGCAAACTTTCTTCGATGCTCACTTTTATCAAAAAGTGTCAGGACAACATTTCCTCCGTTAAGTTGCTTACGGTAGAGATGAATAAGACAATTAAACCATCAGACTCAGCAGCGGTGCAGGCTCTGAAAAGCAAGAGCAATGATTGTGTAAACAAGATCACAAACCGTGAAACTGTTGCGTGATTGTAATCCTGGAAGCAAATATTATTGGAAAAAGGGATAACAAAACACAGCATAGCCGTTAAACAGAAAAAACACTTAAAAGTAATACTGAGATTAAAAAATCCAGTAGACATCAGTTCGGTAGTTGACCCACTTGGAAACAATCTCGTCCAACAGGCACTTTTCGCGCACCACATGAATTTATTCGCATTAAGTACTTTTGCTAAAGAATGAAACTCCCACTCCTTTCGGGATCACCGTTCAGAGCATGGAAACGGAATCGTCATTTCGAGAAAGACAGTCATGTTAAACCAAACGCAACCTGACTGCATGCTGCTCTCAGGGCTGATCATCAAGTCCCTTCCAAAGCGATCTTCAAAATCCGTTCTAGAGAGCTAGGGTTTGGTTTATCCTAGCTTAGGATGTTTCTCCTGAGGTTTAATCAACATTAGTTTTGTCTTCTTTAACAAAGCTGAACCAGTGATAATAAAGTGGTCGTTAAAGCATTTATACGGCCTTGAGTCATGACGTATTGTAAATGCGACATTGCAGAAGCTATCACAGATTTCTGTCTTGACTCTGAACACAGTGTTATTCATTCAAGAGTAACAGTTGTAGTCAAGGCTACAGACCTTTTCATGGGAAAATAGAAAGAAGACATTTATACTTGATTAGTCCGCGGAACCTCTATAGACAGAATGAATGGTCTTGTTAGTAATAAAATAAACTGCTCATCGTAATATGGTATTGAACGCAGGTAAATGAGCGCTGCACTGTTACGTGCTCCTGGAAGTATCTTTGATTAGGATAGGGATTGTTTGGATCTCGTTTAATCCTGGCTGGCCTAGAGGTATCCCAGCACCCATGTACCACAACTGTTGCGGTTTAACGAGTGCTCGATTGTGTAACACTGTTTAACTTATCTTGCACACCTGAGCCTGGATAATATGTGGATAAGATGACGGTTTTACACGACATAAGATTCTGTAGGCATCACAAGAAACTTTGCTTTGCGATTCAGTGATAGCATAATTCTTTTTAGAAGTTTAGCGCTATTTTCCTTTACTTGAAATTGGTTTGGTGAAACACTGATACTGGGCACGGGCACGTGATTATTTACATGGTTTTTCCAAAGCGCTTTCCAAATGACGGTACTCGTATTACCTAAACCTAATGAATAACATCGTTACCCTCTCAGTAAGTTGAGTGTTAAACTGAAAAACGTTGCCCAAATGTATCTTGTTCAAGAGAGTACTGGGTATATACAGGTTTATCTTGACTTCAGATAAATGTTCAGTTTATTTTCCTGCTCTTCTGACTTTCGTTTTATGATGTTGACGTTTACTTTAAATTTAATTTCTAACGAACAGCGCACACATTTGCTTACAATGAATCTCCTGTTATATATTTTGGGTATTATGTTTACTGTAAACGGTAAAACACCCGAGTATCCTTAATCCTCAAGTACTGACTGCCTCCCAGCATCTACTGATGTACCAACACTTAACCTCAATTTTCAGCATTGGGTGACATAAAAAAATTGAATGCATTTCGGTGGGTCACGTGCTTGCACTTTTGCATTAATCGCATTCCAGCATGTGCAGACAGGCAGTTTGCTAGCATATATCCGTTTCTGGTTTCAATGGAGACATTCCCAAGTGAATATCTGCAGACCTGATTGGTTCATTGGCGGAACTGATGAACTGCCACAATATCAATGAAACAATCACTTGAACGTCCAATGAATCGTGGCGCTCCAAAACTATGTTTCGTAATCAATCTGATTTTATCTTTTATTTTTCCATTTTCAGAAGAAATGACAACAACGTTAGTTATTACCGGTCTGGAAGTAAGTTACATGATAAAACATTCGGTTTCTTTGATATGTATGTTCGATTTTAAAAAGCCTTCTCAATTGAAACTTGTTTTGTTTGTGCTCGAATGCAATTATCTGGTATGACGAGCATGAGATTAGAAAAACAAAACTGTTGCAATGGAAGATTTATTCAATTTACAACAGAGCCGACAGTAATGAGGTAGCCAGGTGATAAATATGTTAGAGCACATAGTATAAG
The DNA here is from genome assembly GCA_013368495.1 of Paragonimus heterotremus. Lineage (NCBI taxonomy): Eukaryota > Metazoa > Platyhelminthes > Trematoda > Plagiorchiida > Troglotrematidae > Paragonimus > Paragonimus heterotremus. The sequence goes on from LUCH01001315.1 coordinate 26,385, forward strand.
TGTAATATTGCCAATTTGTATAGACAGAAATTACATCACATTCGGCATCGCTGTTGTGTTAGGAGTCAGCGTGTAAAACGTACGAAAAATCACTCCTCTGTTTAACATAAGCAATGGAGAACTACGCATTGCTGCTTTCTTGTCGGATCGTCTAAACTGTTGAAGCAGGTGGGGTCGTTGCTGCACAATTCGTCCGATTTACCAACTGTCTTTACTCTCAAGTTCCTGCTTACCAGTGATGTGGACAACTGGAATCGGATACTTCTCAAAATGTTCAGAATTTTCCGTTTGAGTGTTAAGTGATGAAAGGTAACGGTATCTCTCTATTCTCAAGTCCGTCAGAATGTGAGCGAATTGCCGATTGCAATCCAGTAACTTGGTTTCTTTATGCACTGGGTCGAACTAAGATTGACGAACATATTCTAAAGGAGAAAGGGAATACGTTTATTGAGCCAAACTGTCCGAATTTTACCGAACGTTGATCTACGAATATGTGCGAACAGTCTCTTATGTGCAGTAGCATTGGCCATGGTAGAGAGCAATGACCTAATGGGATATAAGGCATTAATTGGCACAGATTCCCATTCCGCAGTAAGAAGGCTTTGCAACCCCAAGGAAAGTGTGACGACACACCAAAGAGTGCCGTTGGGACGCTCGACTTGTCCGTTCCACTGTGGAACTACTGGATGCTACGCCCTATTTCAGATGAAATGTTGGAAGAATCCGCTGATAAGAATGATCTTCCTTTGTCGTTGTGTATGTACGACGGCGTTTCGAATACAGAAAATATCTAGTGTAGACTATGCATGATTGTTTGAGAAGTCATATCAGAAGAAGCGAGAGCAAAGAGAAGGCTAGAGCGCTTATTGATTACACTGAGAAGATAACGGTTGCAGCTCACTGATGGCAGTAATCCTTTGAAGTTTAGATTTAACCTCTCAACAGGTAGCGTGCTTGTCGATAACACTGCGTTCCTCGTGTACAGTGAATGAAGGGTTAAGAAAGTGCACAAAATGTACCGATAGAAAAGCACCAAGATGGAACAAAGACTCTTATGGAAATGTTAGTTAGGGACCCGGGTGAGAAGAGCTATAACACATGGGAGAAAAAATATTAGCAGCTTGGTTATCTTTCCCAGAACGATAGTTGATGTCATACTGATAAGAAGAGAGCTCGACTGTCCAGTGCACGATTTTGTCGTTCAGTAATTTAGCCTTATGTGTTTGGACTAACATAAACATAGCTGATCGTCGATCAGTTATCAGACGGAAGTGTCGTCAAAGGAGATACTGCCTCCAGTTCCAGATGACTTTTACTCTTGCGTATTTCTCTTTTCCAACTAAACGATGGTACTCCTCACTTTTAGTTAATGTTCGAGGAAAGACGGTAATCAGTTTGTCATTTCGACTAAGTGTAATGCCGGTGGAAACATTAGAAACACCCGTTTCAGTGACCAGAGTAACTATCTAGTCAGTTTTACTGAAATTAGCTTATTGTAATAATGCTTTCAGATAGTTGAAAGCACCTCGAGCTTCAATTGCTATCGGAACTGGTCCGTTATGTAACAGAGGACATATCTTGTCAGATTCGTTCGGAATAATAGGTGAACACCCCGACAACTGGCTGTTGTGATTTAATATCTTTGGACGGGGCTAAATTTCCAAGAAGTTCGAGAAGATCAGGGTCTGGCTTAATAACTCCATGAGACATCTCGTTACACAGTAACTCAATGCACCCTGAAAAAATCACACGTTTTGAGTCATTAAGAATGATTCCGGGAGCTCCGGCCATTTCCAGTAAGATAATCAGGTTCTTGTTATGTACACGGGCAGTTTTCCGATTTGTCGATAAACGCAGAGGTTTCTGGAAGGTCAATTTTCATTATCAGCTCATAAATTATGCGCCGGATACATACCATTTCATTAGCGGTGCCAAACGGAACACGTCGAAATTGATGCCAATTTCCACAAGCCTCGAATGGAGTGTACAGTTTGTCCTTATTCTTCAATGATGATATGTCGTTTTAAATTGGAAGTGGTGAATATCTCATGTGAGATTTTCTAGACTCCCTAGTCAATCTTTGCAAGAGATTAAGCTTCCGAGAAAAACGGTTGATTGGTTTACACTAATTAACAACCGTTTTTTCTCCCGACGTTCACTGAGGAAAACGAAGACTAAGGAACACAACACATAATTGGATGTGTTAGACACCTCTTCCTTCGAAAGTTGACCGATTTCAATTTCCATGAATCCTTTGTCGTCACGAGAATTACACCAGGATTTCATTGCGCTGGACTTGCAGTTGGATGATAGATTAGCAAAAAACGGTAATAAAAGCGATCAAAATATAAACTACAGAGTGTGAAAGATGGTTTTGGTCTAACAAAAAGGATTTCGACAGGTTTATGAAGTCTGCAAAAATCATGGCCGTTAAGGATACCAGCGCAAATAGTTGAAAGTACAGACATTTCTCCTGACGTGAACTGAAAGAAAACGATGCCATATCGTATAACTGGTTAGATCAGTCTTTGTCACTGTGATGCAACGCTGAGATTCTCGTACATCCCCTTTATACTTTCGAACAACGAAAGAAGAGACAGGTTTCACTACTCTCCGTGTCGACCAGAGTACGCAAAATTTACTTGTTAACAAGGAGTCGAGTGACAGCAGCTGTAAGGCGCTCTGAAGCCGAAGCCACGGCCAACGACGATACCGCAGCTGAAGTGAAGAAAAGCTGCTTTGTTTTTCTAAACCTGCAAAACCTCTGAAAATTTCCTTTCTTTCCACAACCACCACAAGTAGCTTCGCATGCAGGATATTTCAACAATGGAGTTAGAATGTGAATTTGGCGACAATGACCGCAATCGGCTTACCACCTTTAATGGCAGAAATGCATGCTGCAGAAGGATTGCTGTATGCACAAGAATAGTGAAACGGCATTCCTCGTTATCGTGCGTGGTCGAAAACGATCGGTATTGCTAGTGTACGCTATTCCAACAATCACTGGTTTATGTGTGGTAACTGAATTCCGGAAACGAGTGAGTCACTTAACACCTCGTCACGATGTCCCTCTGCCGCGAGCATCAAGAATGAGCACCCTTTGACTAACGATTTAAGGCGATGGACGTATTAGTCGAGATTTTCGACAATCTTATCTACATGCTGCCAACAAGTATCGGACGTAAATTCCGTTACAGAGCTGTATATGAAAATTCTGGAGCAACTCTAAAGCGTCTTGATAAGTTTGCAGTGGAAGTGACCGAAGAAACCAGACAGTCTGGGTGGCTTTTCAGGTCCGGGAAAATTGAGTGAGAAGGCGAATGTCCTGAACCACTGTTCCTACTGTTTTGCAGAACTGGTTGCGGATTGGTCCATGTCAAATCGATCCGATTGCAGAAATCGTTTTATTGTTGCAAAGTAAACAAATTATCATGTTTACGAATGAGTACAACCATTTCCTGCGATGAGCGCGAGAAGAAGAAAACGCAGCTGCCGCAATGGAGACTGTTCATTTTACAACAGAGTCGGGAGGGCTGAAGCAGTCGAGTGAGAAATGTAACGTGGTACTATCAGCATGTATAAACACAAGTTGCATCAAAATACCAAATCCAGATATAATATTGATGGTACAGGTCAAAATGAACAAAATGATTTTGACTACAGAACACAAATGTTTCGAAATTTGACAGGATGTTATCAAAATTCCGTAAACATTGATATTCTACTGTACACAGCTAACAACACAACAGCAAAACTTGACTTCAGTTGAAATTTTGTAATGAATAATCCATTCAACAAAATTATGCTTAACGAACAAACGCCAATATTTAGAACACAATGAAACCATTAGTTATTTCACGAAAATACATGTATTGGCAATTTGAACTATTTCATTCTCCAGTATCATCGATTATTGTGATGGTCTGAAGTTCTCTTATATTCAGTAGATTTCAGCTAACTTAGTTCGTCATTGAACTGTTTTCCGAACACTGAATTTATCATGGGGAACTAGAGTCTTAATGACAGTTCTCTTCTGGGATAGGGTAACGCCCCTCACAAACTTTCAAGAAAAACCGTTTTCTTTGTTTGTAGATACACTCTCAAAATTGTCATTCTCGTCTCATTTCAGATGTTGAGAGAATTAAGATGGCTAGTCTGTGAAAGTTACTAGCATTTGTCCTATTGCTATTGATTTCAACTCCTAGGTGTCATTGACAACAGTTGGGATGTTACAACGAAAATTCTTGGAAGGAGCTTCAGCTGCAACCATATACGCCGTGAACACTACTGTTTTATCTATCAAATAAAACAGAATAGTTCAAAACTTGCAAATGGCATCGGACGGTAAAACAAATAAACTATGTCGTAAGATGATGACATTCGTTTGTGGATTAATGGTTTTTGGACTGATTTCAAGCACCCTAACAAAACTAGTGCTCAGACGGATATTAACAACAAGTCTGAAAAAATCAAACAATCAATGTAAAATTAGCGCTCCCTTCAAAACGGTTCAGTATACAGACCAAACGCGGACCATACCTGACCAGAAATTAGAGTTGGTCGCAGCTATCGTATTCAGATGTACTCTCCAGAAAGCTTTTTAAAAAAGATGTCAGACCCTAGATTTACTGTTGCATGAACTCAGTTGTGCATATCTTTGCCAACACCGCTGTCTGAACTCCAGAACGCCTTCGCAAGAGAAATGTGATGACCACTGAATTCATATTAGTTTTGATCGAGTTAATGTGCTTGAACTCTCAACAACTTTTCACGTGAGTAATAATCAGTCTGTCCGGTTGTTCCTATGGGTGACAGTTATAGTACGCCAACGCTAACCGATGAATCTGCGATAAGCACGATTACATAGGCTGAAGTCTCCGACCTAGTTGAACTACCTCAGCAATGTTTTGAATTAGTGATGAATAGTGGAGCGATTTGTTGGTCCACTACAAAACTATGCACCACTGAGTTTTAACTGAAAAAAAATTTAGGTCAAATGCTTCCTTTTAAAAGAGGGTGGTTGCAACGTCAGTCCAAAAGTGACGGTTGCAATTGAGCCTGAGTATTCTTCAATATAAATCAACCACATCCCCGAAAACACATCAGGAGTCAACTTTTATCACAACTTTGTGCAGAAAAGCAACCGAAACAAACGTCCGGTTTAAGCCATTTCAAATCACTCGTGCGGCTGACTGTCTGGTTGAATTCAATTTCACCTCGCTCTGCAGGATAGACTGAGACGATTTCAACTTTCAATCAGTGTGAACAGTTTGAGCAACAAAACCGATATAAACAAGAGACTATGCACGGATGCTTGGTTTTTACCTAAAAACAGCTTCCTGTAACGATATGTTTGGTTGTCTGACTAGAAAACTATTCCTTAAAATCTGTGAATATCTTGAGAAAAACGACCGAAAGAAACAAAGGTTCACCCTGTTGACTCTGGGCTAAACGGGTACTTTGTCAGCGCAAATAAGTAAACAAGCCCGAGCGCGGAAAATATAGAAAACAGTTGCACCTAATACCTGTTGTCTGTTCTTACAGACAAAATATTTACAAAGTAATAAGAGACAATGATCAACTGATAACAACCCATGTTTCAAACACCACCAGTGACTCATAGGATTGACGGAATCGAAAACAAACCCAAGAGTTTATAGGCTCTAGATTTGACCAGACCAACTGTGTTTACAGACTCAACTGCGGTTAGTGCTATGCCGTTCGCACGAAGGAGGCAAATGGACAACTTACCGTTTGTGTCAGTGACAAAAAGGCTAGAACGGTTCCTTCGACTTAACCCGTACAAACGTCAAACTCTGATTTGGAGGTGCGTTATTGTTCAAGATACACTACACGAGCACTAAATCAACTCGGCCAGACTTGGCCTACCATACAAGTCTGTTTTCTTAAGCAGGAAGATGCTGCGCTACATGTGTCGCTGTTCATATTCGAGGCCCATTTGCGTCAACCATAGTAGAAACGGACTCCGGTGCGCTATGTGGTTTCCACTAACCAGTCACATCAGGCATGACATTTTCTCCATCTGTCTTACTATTCTCACAGCCTGATGTTCTCCGGATTCTACCGGGTACCTCAAACAGCACAACATGGCCTAACTACGGCAAATCTCTTGCCACATGTTTTGCTACTGATGCGATTCTGATTTCTGCATCTTAGATGAAAGTCATTCGGGGTATTTGTGATGTCGAGTACCAGAGTTTGCTCCTGAAGTCGTATTATTCCCAGTATGTTGGACAAGTGGACAATGCGTCACACGAAAATCGTTTCAGTGGTGATTGAAAACTGCCAACAACGACGTTCCTTTCTTTATCCAGGCGTTTATTTTTGCGAACATCGGTAGATATACACGTTCCACAAACCGTGCTTGCAGATGTAGGGTTCATGACTCTGGTTTCGCGGTGTTCAAAAGTGTTTGGTCTAGGAAGCGGCAAGCATTCATCAAACAGTTCACTTTTAGCGTAATAAGAGATGAAGAGGCTGCAAAAGTGAGTGAAAGTCAAAATGAGGAGGACACTTTACCGGAGCAACTCACTGGGATAAGCAGCATCGTACAGTTTGTGACCGGGCGTTCATTTTCATACACAGAGGTGTGAATAAGCAACGGTTCAAATAAATATGTTTATGGTGACATCACCTGTGCACACTTATCATCTGAAGAGTTGAGGTCACGTGTGTTTTCTCTTCTCCATTGGCACAAACCGTCGGTTTCAAAAACTCCGTAGTTCATACCGAACAATTATTTACCATTTAGTTTTTTGTAACCCAAGTGATAATCAATGGAAGTATTGCATCGAAGCACTTCGCCAACACCGGACCATGCAACGCGGACAAATTTTATTAAGTCACACTTAGCAACTGTGTGAACGCTCACTCTCACAAATAAATCAGCGGTGATTAGCGGAAAAAATATCTTTATTGAAACTGGTCAATTTTTCTAACATGAACATACCTTACACGAAAGTCATCGGGAGAAATTATAGAAACACCTGTTTGTACACACCATTATGAATTCTTGCGAACTGTACACAAACGTTCCTCAAATTTGTATATGAAACCAACTCATATACAAACAGTTTTCATTCAAATGATACTTAAAGAAGCTGGTTGGGACTTTTTCGTTTTTCTGTTAAGGTGGGCAGATAAATTAGCGTCTGATCCTGGGCAGGCCCAACGGGGCAAGTGGGACTGTTTCCGCTGCGGTCGTAGCCAGTTGTGTAACATTGGGTTAATCAGATAAAGGTCAACTTTTAACTGTGAGTTAAGTGCAATTAACTTTACTGGGCAGGACTGATCCATCTCAGTGACCTAAATAATTAGCAGTTTTCCGAGGTCCATCTTCGTTGGTTGATAACTGTAGTAAAAGTTAACGGATCTAACTGTAGAGTAAAAGCACGCTGCTTATCAACTTTTGATGAAAAACATGTGCATGCTGAGGTTCATCGCAAACACTTACTAACTGACATTACGGGATTACCGTGGGTTCGACTGTTGACAGATGAGAGAGGTTGCTTCTTTAATCGCATAAAAATCAGCTTCTTTCAAAGTGAGTAAAGTGGTGCTATCAGTATATATCCCAATGGAACTTTAGAATCACTATTGTTGTGAAGACCTACTTTCTGGACAATCTTGACGCGTGAAGGTAGTCCGCTTGATTTTGAAAAATGTGGTACCCTTTGGGGTAAAAATCCAATGACTGGAAATCAATGCTGGCTTCGCGAGTATCCAATCAGTAGACGTGAGTGTTCCGGATAAACTGAGGAAAGACAGAAAAATGTTTGTAGATCGGTAACTTCTACCATTTGTCAACAAAATATTTTCTAACACTTCTGTCTTGTCTTTAAAAAATGTCTCACGCCTTATAAAATTTGTGTTCCGGACTGACCAACCCGTTTCCTTGATCCTCTTCGAATTGTCAACCTTTAATGTACAGTTATCTGGCAAACACGAGAGATTCTAAGAAGATGTAAATTTTCGACTAATTCGGGGGTTTCTCCAAAATGAGGATGGTGTGACGTGAACCTTGATAACCCCGATTCTTTTGCCTGCACTATTTGGAAGGGTTTAATAGACGTTTCCGAAGGAAATGCAACGTACGCTTTATACAAGCGTCTTCTAGTTGATAACTGTCGCAGGGGAAATTGTCGTTGTTTCTTCCCAGACTATGGACAGTTTAAACTTAATGATGATTTTACATATAAAATAAATCGCAGTCTCTTTAAAACCAACTAGTTCGCGCTTAACAACAAAGAAACGAAAAATCTGTGTAGAAATGCGTGTTTTCAGAAGTTTTTTTTGCCTCGAATATTTATTGCTCCAGACGGTTTGCGCTAAAAGTGTAAATATAATGAATTTGTCTGAAACAGCATTATCTGTCTGAATCTATTGTTTTTGTGTTCCCTCGTTTGCTGGCTTCAACAAAATTTATATACGCTTTCTGTTTGTCCGTCAAACAGAACAAAACCAACTCCATAGATCTAAAGTACTTGGTGGTTGTATGAAGTTGAAAGCAACCAGACAGGACTGAAACGAATTTAACATAGAAACACTCTGACTGATTCGTTATGGATTCAAATGATGTGAAGCTTATATAAGTTGTATTTGAGAAGTAACACTGAAGATTGGCCCAAATAAACAGACTGAAATATCAATAAGTAAAATAAAATAAATTTCAGAGATTAACGCAAACGTTTACTGTTGACTTATTGGTAAATGTGATGTGTTGTTATACAGTTTGTGATTGCATACATTCAGCTATGTTTATCGAAAGTTTGGATATCACAGGCTAGGATATCATTTGCAAACACGAACTCAAGAGGCCCTTTGAATATTGTTATGTAGAAACAATCCTGTTTTTGAGAAGGGATTTTTAAAATCAGCGCAAACGGTGAAATTCATTCCATTTTTTGCAAATATACTTGCTATCCTGTATGTGTTCATTTTAGCGTTTACCTCAGAAAGATTTCGTTTCTGAAGTACGGGCAATCCTGGACATAGGAACATTCATCAAAGAAGCAACATTCTTGCTCGACTTGGATGGAACGGATTTGGATGATATACTGAATACTATATTAGACGCAGTTTTCGCAAACACTTCCAAACCGCATAATGTGATTTTAAGTGGCAGTAATACAGCTTCACCGGATCCAAACAACGTTCCCGAGATGGACGGAAGTCGCGCTTCACCTCTGATTTCCACAACGCACAGTGCAGAACCTCGAAATGCTCTTGCTCAGATCGCCAGTTATTCAAGGCAAAACAGTTCCAAACTGGATTTAGGGAAGTTAATCACTGAAGCAAAGAAATCTCTTCTCTTCGAAGTACAGTATCAAGATCATAAATGTGAGCTGATTGTAGATAGTCGTTATGCATAGATTTTATTTGTATGCAAACGAATTAAGTCGACTGAATGACAGTTGTTTTTTAAAAACGGAGTCAGTTATTAGTCGGAAAATTATCTGGTGTTTAGCGGCGCCGGTTGATATGATTGTCGGGGACTAACATTATTAGTCAGTATTCAGCCTCAGACATCAGGGTGGTTGGGCTTTCTAACTAACTTATCGACGCAGGCACGTTTTATAGTGTTTACAGAGAATCTACCATTTTGGGCAAGCGTCAGTAAAGGTTTTCACAATTTAAGGTCGGGAGTGCCGTGGGGCCTGTGGAAACTATTTACGTGAATAAGCCATCTGGTTACCTAGCATGTGAATCAGTAATTCGAGAGATGCAAATAATCCATTTTTTGATTTCGAGGGATAAAGTTGCTGGAACATCATAAGCAGCCCAAAATGTTAGCAATAGTTGATGATCTCAGAAGACAGTATTGTAAAATGTGTTGGTGAACTGTTTTGTGACTCTCATATCATTTGAAATGTTTGATGCCTTTTACTCCGTTTACTCAGACGTCTGTCCTATCGACTGCCTCGTGTACAGGAACATAAAAGGAGACGACCACTGGTGGTATACAGGTAGCTTTTCTAGAAAAGTGCAATCCCTACAATGATTCATCTGAACGCATTTGCTGAGTAACTGATAAAGTCCTCGGCCGATGGCCTGGAAGTGAGACAAATCTGATTATATTTTAAGATTTAGGAGAAGGTCATTAACGGATGCGACCACCATGCTGCCTATAGTGAACCGGTTTGGACAACCTTTCCTCACAACTTAGTCGTGAGAAGGAAAAACTGCACCTTATGCATATACTTCACAATCAGACTGTTAAATTCGGTCGCGATATAAGTCTATCGCGTGTTGAAAGTGGTGCTTGAGTGATATGACTGATTCTGAACAGTCAAACATTAGAGCTCTTATTCGATAACCACCTACCCTTGTTGACCCGTTAAATGACTACCACAAATCTATCTTTCAAGCAGTTCTTCCGCAAAAAGAATGAGTCTGCACAATGTGAAATGTTTGTACAAAAAACGACTTAATCGAAACACCAACATTTACATAGGTCTGGATCTTCGGTGTGTGCACACATAATCACGCTAATCATTTATTCACACACAGAGATAAATTACAGACGGCTTCAACTAAGTTGAAATTGCACAGTGATCCGCAAACAACTTTGATTCGTTAAGTTCAACAAACGGGGGATTACTTTGGTTTACACTGTGTTAACTTGCTTCAATTTAGACTGTGGTGGTTTAATGTCTAGTTGTACATTCGTTTATTCTAATTTGTTTCGGCCAAGGTAAACGAAGGGAATCCAGTGTACTTACGGTTGAAGATACCGAAATATCGTATTAGGAAACATTATGCTGGACACGGCCGAAGCAGCAGTACATGATCACCATCCCAGTATATCACATTTTGTACAACGGATCAAGGCACCAGTGATTCAACCATTTATATGACGTGTTCGTGGTTATCTATTTCTATCACGCATTCAGCCATCAATGGTTTTGATTGCAAGAGTAACATTTCGTTTCATCGTGACAAACATTGGTAGTGGGGTGAACCAATAACACGGAGTAGGCCAGTAAAAGCATGCAAGTCGATTAGCATTAAACAGAATAACCTTCATCGTGAGTTGCAGCATATCTTGAAATCGGTTGCAACCTGTCAGCTTAAATCCGACCAGTGCTGTTGGCATGGGGCTGATGTTTGACTGTACCGAATTACAAATATCACCATCTATTTTCTATTGTCAGAATAAATGGGTTGTAGTAAACCACAAACGAAGCTTTTGGAAGCTGCTTTGATTTTCACGATGACAGACATGAGTGCGGGAAAACAGTATTCAAAGGAAAACAAAAGTACATAAGTCTGTTGAGCTTATTCACCGTTTGATTAACATGAAATACATTCCGGTTTTCGCCTCCACCATAACTTGTTGGTATTTTTGCGACATTTCATCGAGACTTTGAAAGTTTTGCCTTTATTTTAGGGAAGTTAATAATTGTTCTTTTAATCTCACAATTAGCCAGAACCATGGTAGAAGCTGTTGTCAAGGTTCATTTTTGATGGCTTTTAGCTTAACAGATTGTTTAACTGTAAAGCTATACTAGAGCGCAAAGTATGAGTTTGGGGGAAGAGTGTATTTTGATTCAAAGTAATGTAGTATTTTCTCTCGTATTGAGGAGTTATATAAACAGTGCGTCACATAACACTCAGATGTTATAACATTTGTATGATACTGTACACCCCTGAGTATTATATATACAGCAATAGCATCTGGGTAGGGAGAAGACGTGTGGTGTTGATAAAATAAGATGAATAAAACAAGTGTACCGCATCTTTTTATCTGTGAGGAATATTTTGAACTTTTTGTTAGTTTCGAAGGTTTACAGTGGACATTTGGAAGAAAAGTTAGTTTAATTAACTGTACTGAATTAGGCTGTAGGCTTTATATGTCTTCTACGTCACGAACGACATTACATGAAACATATCAATTACTAACAGGTTGTTACTTCAGAATGAATTAAAACGTTGGGCCAGATCAACGTTCTTATTAAAAAAGATACAAATAGTCTGGTACTCCTTTTCTCTTTTTCAGACCAGCGGCTAGCCAAGACGATCAAAGGGGTCTCAATGCTTGACGATGAATGTCTATCAACTGACCAGACATGGGTGTGCGCTATGTGAGTAGTGTGCACAGGAGTTTACATGACTTTGTTCATTGAAAACAATGTTTAACTAACGTTTGATTGTTATTTTACTTATTTACATTCACTCTAACTCGCCTTATCTTTTCAGATATTTTCAGTTAACGCCGGCGGGTGTAAACCGGAATATGAAGACTGATGATTCAACAAATTAATTGTGGTTTATTTCAAGTTGAATATTAATAAAATTTCCACATTGATGACCTTTATTGTTTTGTAACAGATAATCGTAGCATCCGGATGCTGTTTTTGAAGAACATTATGTTATTTGTCCTCAAACTTTACAAATATTCTCGAATTGGCTCCAATAGTTCATTAACTAATGATAAGCAAATTTTGACATTAATGATTGTTTTCATTGTTAAGCCCAACAAACGTCTTTTGCTTTTGAGCAATCAATTTCGTTTTTTTTATTCCAGGTGTTCCTTGAGCAGTATTCATAAAAAGTATTTAGCTCTGGCTAGATTAGCCAATCCTGTCAATCTGGGGCGATCCAGCGAAGAGATTAGATTGATTGTTCTGGTCATCACGCCAACCAAAGAAGTGAGTTAGATGAGTTAGTTTCCACTTCATGTGAAACCAATCTTCTGCTGTATTATTAAAATGCTTTCACGTAATGTACGTTAATGGTTTTTTCCCAAACTATGTGACTTTAGTTGATTCCTAGAGGAGGTATTGCTACTGACCTGAACATAGTTACAAGTTATTTTAAAGTCGACAGTGATTTATGAGAAACCACATCTTTGCCGATTGCACGTTTATTAAGTATTTTAAAATTCAGTTAATGTGAAACAGTCGTTGCTTTCAACGTCAGTTGGTTATCCTGTTAACATTTGCTTGTCATGTTGCAATAATTATACAGCCCGGCTGATAATAAATTAAGCCAAAGTATTCGACACTGTTATGCTATCACGTGAAACAACTGTACGGTCGTCTGGTTTATGACATGTTCAATAATCCCCGGATTACTTGTGTTATCTTCGTGGGGACGATGCCAACGGGTAGCTCGGATTACTTCAAAATTTCACGTTGAGTTCTTGGTTAATTGATAATACCTGCTGGACACGACAGAGTAAACTGTTCAAAGGAAAATTTTCGTATTTTCAAATCGTGGTTCAAATTATGTTAGAAGAAGTCAGCCACTGAAACAAACGTCTACAATCGCAGAATAAAAAGTTTTCAAGTGTAATAAAGCGTTGCAGCTAACAATACTTTGTGAATTAAGCCAAAGGTCTGAAGTTTTAGAAAAGCGTAAGTGTTTGAAATAAACTGTGAAGTCTAAGATCACGACAGAACATTATAAGTCACTTTCTTTGACCGTACGTTGAATGAATACTGCGTCCCCTAGTCAACGTTGAACACGTGTATGAGGACGGAGTAGTCATGACTGAGTAGTAGTCAGTGTTGCTGCGTTAAGTTAACGGTTTTTGCGGAACTCAGGTTGGCTGTACGTAACTTGGTTGTGAACGCTGAAATGGTGATCCGCCTGTGTTCGCAGACTGAGACAGGTTGACATAATTAAAAACAACTCTTGTATGAAGCACTTAGAAGGAAGTGGTAAAGGTTCTCTCTTCTCGAAATATCTGCCTACCAACTGTGGTATTCAAATGCAACAGACTGCCTGACGGTGAAGTATCCTAACACTCAGAATACTCTGGTTGTGTCAGTATAAAGTGCGCCGGCAATGGTGATTCCGAATGAGTTTGTGCAGCTAGTTCCAACGATGTTTAGGGAAAGTTCCTACAATTTTTTCGATAAGCGCCGTACAGTCAACGGATTCTGATGAAAGCCTACACAAGAAAAAGTAGCATGGAAACACACTGCTGAAATCAACCTATTTCCTGAAACCTTTCCTTCAATGTACATTTGGTGATATAAAGTGAGACTAATTGATCTAATTTCTATTATAAACAACCAGACCATAAGGTGCGCTTGTTGTTACCCATTGAGACATGTTAGTTCGAAATTCCAGTGCAAAACGTTTGCAGCCTATTTGACATTTGGTTAAGGCAAACATTTTCTAAACACCGATTTCCAAAATATATAGTGTGATTTGGACATTTAATCTAGTTGTGTTAACTACCGAGCTACCGCTTACAATGATTAAGATAATTCAGTTTCCGGGCAAACACACTGTTTCAATCACTTTAAAATCTGCTATTGGCAGAACTTGTTATGAATATCCTGTGGGTGACGTTTATTCAAAACAAATCATTATTAGTTTTGTTTAAATCATATCATATTTCGTTCCTCCACATAACGCATTCATGGCTTGCGCTGCAGAAAGGAACTAAAAGCGATATTGAAGTTGGACGCACGATCTCAACAATTTTGCTAGATCCGGAATTTCGAGCGGCAATCATGTATGCAAGAGACGATACCGAAGTCAAATCACTTTTCTGGTCTCGAGCAAAAGAGTTATCAACACAACAATCCAGTCAAGTTAGACGACCATCAAATATGCCGCAACATTTGCAAATGGACGAAGAAATGGTATGAATATGGTATTATTAATTCCTTCTTCAAAAGATAACGTCCATAATACACTTCTGTATTTGAAAATTGACCGGTGTACTCAAACCTTGTTTTTCTTCTAGTGCCAAAATAGTTCCGGTATCGGAATGCTAGTGTCAAACTCAGTGAGATCTTATTGGAACATTAAAAAATCGATATGAGGGGTTAAAATTGGTTAGTACGGGAAATAGTTTAGCTTACGACAACTTATTTCTAGTTATGAAACAGAAATGTCGCTTTTAACGGTTGTAAAAATTATCAACGTTTAACCAATATGAAACATTTTGTCTAGTCACTTTTTAAGAGCAAGTCTAAGAGTGGAGGTGGATGAAAGCAGTACAACGTTTTGCCTGCTAAACCAATCATTATTTTTTGTCATCTTAAGCATCCACCTTCCGGTGGAAAACATGTTGCCGGGTTTCCAAGTAGAATGTGGATATTGTTCTCCCTGAATCAATATGCACAGCTGTTTACTCAAACAGGCAAATTAACTAGATACAAGCTGCGCTAAACATGATAGCGGAAACCAAAGAGACGATTTGTACAACTACCGATTACATTCACTATTGTCTATCAACAAAGAATAGCCACCTTTTTACTGAGTGTTCAAAACAATGCACATGGGTCATAGTGATTAAAAGCAAACCTTTCCTTTCTTCTGCCGTCAAACTGTGGTTTGTTCTTCGGTCACAATTTTGTCAATGAATGGTCAACCATTGGCTTACTGTCATGCAGAATAATGATGTTACTTCACGTATTTATTACGACGGTGGCAAACCAGACCCAGACAACTTAGAGACCACACTACAAACACTTCTCATAAATAAATCCATTCGCCAATCACTTATAGCTTGTTGGTAAACTATTGTTATAAACCTTCATTTCGTCTGATAATGGTCTGGCAGCGTCAAGTCATTCGTTCACCAAAGATTTTCCACACAGCCATCGCTAGAGGATCAGTTTATGTTTATATCTATCAGTCAAACGTTCACAAGCGATAGGCCTTAACTCACGTTGATCTAAAGATAAACGTGATATCAACAATGCGGTATCTGAGCTGTTTTACTACACCGCTGCTATTGGCAAATGGATTGAGAATAACACAACGTTATGAGCAAGTTGTAATACTCTACGTTTCAACCACCTCGGGTGGCCTTCCTCGGGAGTATTCGCTGCTGTTCACCTCATTTCTTAGTTTTCTAGTGTTTGCTCAGTTATTGAACTAAAGGATAATGTGATATTCATCCCTACAAAGAGTTGTGGGAATCGTCGTTAGAAAGTGGAACAAATATCGTTGTGGAAAAGTCCAATGGTGTGAGTTGTTGACACCTATTTCGACAGATTTACTAATGGTTTCAGTATGTTTCAGCAAAATGTGCTAAGACAATTATAACAATGTCATCCTATCATTACTCAATGGAAGCTAGGAATTAAAGTTGCGTTGATTTGCCGGTAGTAAACCGTCAGATTGTACGCTTAGTTGGAAATAGTTATAGGAGAAGTTGGATGAAAGTAACCATTTATTTAATAGCAGTACAACAAAGATGCTGTTGATATCTAATCACTCCGTTTTTATTCGAGTTCGGTTGATTTGTCGAGTGAATACCAGCAGCAGTCAACAAGTACCGTAAATGACTTTTATCTTCAAAACAGATAGTGCCAGCAGTGTTAACGATTTTTTTATCCTAGGTATCTACTATCCTACCTTGATTTCACTTATTTGTATGTGATTTTTAGAGGACTACAGTTTATTCGACAAAAATCTAGTAATCCCCCCATCACTTGCACACGTAATTATCACCTGTGACTAAACCGTTAAATGGGAGGAAATTGTAGACACATACAAGTAGACATTAGATTATCGAAATGGACATGAAGCGACGCAGAAACTAGTTCACGGGATTCTCTTCGTTTCCTGCTCAGTACCCGTTGCAGGAACACCAAACAAGAAGCGTTGTCAAAAACATTTCAGCGAGTAATTTTCGCAGATGTAAATGACCAAATACTTCTCCAGTAGATCAAAGTAAGTCGCTAGACAATCAGTTCAACAAATATAAGTCTGTTCGTCTCACATGTTTCTCGTGTGAAAAAGAAATTATTTTAGTAAAGTTGTTTCAACAAACGGAGATTCGTTGACGTACTGCACTGTTACTCAATGGGGTAATATTGTTCATCAAGCGTGAGTTTGAATGCTTGTATGTCGTTAGTTCCAACAATATACTGGTCAGAGTTTGTTACCAAGTCTTGCCTCGGCAGCACCAGGCAGGCCGAAAAATCCAACCTGCTACCCTCAGCTGACAGTCAGAATTGTAGTTCAATAACTTTTCCCAAGTGACCACACATCTGAAAACAACTTTGCGTTCACAGAACACCTTCCCCTAGTCCGCGTCGAAAAGAAACACTACGTAAGGCTTATTACTACTCAACATTATTGCATATCCTCATCCGGACCGAAATATGAGCTCTAGTCTATGTTCTTATGAGACTAGCTTGTTAATCGTAACACCAGTGATCTCACAATAAGTGTGACCGAATGATCATATCAGACCGCTAAATCACAACCTTGTGCGAATGGTTTGCAGCACGCATTGGTAATTCGAAGAAAGAATGAATGGAATCGCTTTTTAAAATCTAATCACCAACTCCGTGGTCAACACCTATCGGTTAGGTTGAGGTTGTTGTCTTTGTTGAGCCAAGCGATGAAGTCTTGGACACTGGAATAACACGAATGTTTGGAACACCCACATTCAGCCGTTTTACCTTCACATATTATCGAATGAGACTCATGGGCTAATTGGGTTTAGCTTTCAAACAATAAAGTATCCGAAGTTGATTTTATAGGATTGAAATGTTTTGTGCTCTATTTTTTTGGTAATCACAAGAAACGTAGAGTGCAACTGTGTCAACTCACCTTGGTCTTGTAAGCAGTAGGTGCGACCGGCAATCGAATCCACACCGCTGAGGTTTGGTGATAAAATTCTATACCAGACACATTGGGCCGGTATATTACACAGAGAGTTTTCCGCTTACCCCTCGGCTTTCGTGACTACTCGCAAATGTGTCCGGTTTGAGTTAACTTGTGAGATATACGAGCTTAACAGTTAAGGAGACAAGACGGAACTTCTCGTTGAACATGCAACACCAAACACCTGAGAACACGTGCTGCAGATAATCATGAATGGAACAACGTAGTAGCTAACCAACAGGTGACATGACTGAAGTATTGTCCCATCATCACCCATGCTTACGACACTAGCGTTTACTTTGAATAAGTTGTGACAAATGTCACTGAGGAACTTTTGTATGCAAGCCGGTCATTCGTTGAAGGTTAAACTGCGTAAGAATTAATTATAATGGCTGAATAATTAAGGAGTAGTCTACTGTCATTGTTCTTCTTTAAAAAAGACGTTATTGCCATAGGTCTATTACAGTTTCATTTACTGAATATTTTTATACAGACAATGGAATATATTCGTTGATTTTCATACTCTTTTTGGTGGTCTGAATAGAGCGAATTTATGTTTTGTGTGCTTACTGATTTTTTACCCGGTCTTGTATATAAGCCGTTATCCGGTCCCATGTTTGCGTGCAAACTGGGAAACATAACTCAATGTGCATTGCATGGTTTAAGATTTTATTCCCAGCTACTTGGTCGGATAATAGTTTTGCAGTTTGAAAGAAACAACAGGAAACAGCTTATTTACACACAGCCGAAAGAGATCCCTGAGTGAAGGCATAACTTGCAGTGAAGAAACAACTGTCCCATAACTGTGGAACACAAACCGTTATTCTTCCGTTTTTGTTAAGTCCACTTCATTCTTTTAATGTCAGGTGACCAGAATTTCAGTGTCACCGGGTTAGAAACTATCTTTGTCACAGCTCAGTCGATCGGATTAGAGTTGAACACACAAGCCATTTTTTTCATCAGTAGGTGTTGTCTCACTCATATCTGTGTCTGGCCATTAGTCGTGAATTAACTGAGTCAGTTCTAATGAGCTGTTGGGATATATAGATAGAGCTCTAGTTGGGAACTCACAGAAGTGTTGCAAGCAGACGGAGGTCTTAGTAAGAGTCATCCAGCGGGTTGAGATGGGATGCGGTCCTGATAAAGATTCTTTGATTAGAACACTGAAACGGAGAAGAATGAGAAATCTTATAGGTTCGGATAGTGAATCAGTCTGCCTCCCGTATCAGTTTGAAGTATTTGTGTACGACGACAAACTTCAGGGCTTTGATATTCACCTTAAGAATCGATTCAAATTTGGCACCACAAAGGTTCCTCAGAGCAACCGCTGATCACCTGCTGAAGAGTTAACGCTGAACAACGAATTATCCATTTGTGTACAACATTTTTAACAGTGTGAGTGATTTATAATTTTATTTCTGCCCAAAGTTACCACAATTCTAATAAGGTCTGCTGATTCTAAGATTGAGTCATGTGCTTACTGTATATTGCCGGCCCTATGGCAGTGGGACTGCGTTATGAACCCATACAAGGGGAGTGTCGTTGTCAGAAGTCACCCGTTTCTTTCCCTCAACTTTATTTGTTGTGAGAGAGCTTGGTCTTACGTGAAACTTCGTACACAACTTCATGCGGCACTGTTGTAACATTTCCTTGAAACTTGGTGTACAATGTTGGAGATGTATTCTACTGGAAAAGTTCAATTATCCAACACGTTAATCTCGTTATTTGATGTCAGTGGCACAGTCATTGTCAGTAAATCATTTGAATTATCGACGGGTGATTACAAGTTATTGAATATATAAATGTTCTCCTCAAAGGAATACCTGAGTTTAAGTATAACCAGGATGAACCTTGAGATAAAGTGGAATTAAAAACGAATAAACTCCAGAAACCAAAGCAATAACTTTGAATTCGGTTTGATGCACGCCATTTTGTATTACTGCATAAGCAATTGTAGATGGTGCCATACGTCACCCCTCACAGTCTTTGATCTGTCAACGATAAATTGAAATTAGAAATTTCAACTCCCGTTCTAAAGCTGTCTTCGTTTGAGCAACACAATTCCATCTCCACTGTACATTGCGTTTTGTAGCTCAGATGGTTCATAATCAACGCTGCATAGTTTGGCTGCCTTACAATTTTTAAATATTTGATAGGTTGGCAAACTAAAGTTTGTATGATGTGAGTTCGTGTATGATGGAAGCAGCCAAGAGCCCACTGCAACAAGTATTTAACAGGATAGTCCCATTATCTAGTTATCGTGCGTTACATTCAAAGTGTAGGACAGATATAAATTGAGTGAACTGTCCAACTTTTCTGTTTTGCGGATTCTACATTTTATCAACATACTATCTATAAAGAAATACTGTTCGAAGGTCGGATCAGGACTGTATGGAGATTTGAAACGCAGACTGCCACATTACTGGTCCGATATTAAAGAAGGTAAGTGAGTACTTTACATATTTAAGCACTGATATTTTACTTCTTTAATTGAATATTATTTCAAGTTGGATCTTCTGTTTTCTCCATACTAGAGCCTTTTCAGCCAAACTAGTGAATAAACCATTCCATCCAATTGAAGTTATTTTGAAACTCTTATCTTTCTCTCAGTCTACACTTTACCAGGTCAATGCTCCTATAAATTTGATGGGGGAAAATTAACTTCATTAATTTTTGCTCTAGTTAATGCCATGTGTGTCCGGATGACCCGTAGTGATGTGAAAATTCAGGTTGAGTTGTAACTTATTCGAACTTCGAAATTCCTGTAAAACTATGCACCGTTTTGTCTTAAAATGCATTAACTTGTTGTTTGGGTACAGTGAATTCTGGTATGCAAACTGACAAAACTGGCAGACTATTAATCCGGATTCTTTCGATTGACCATTTTGATTTACATTGGAAAAGATAATGGAAAACATTCAATGAAAAATTGCTTTCCCCAATTTCCCTCAGATTTCTCAGCCTGACTCTTGAAAAAAAAACAATAAACCCTAGCCTTGCTTGCTTTTTAACTCATCAGTAGCGTATGCATATATCACAACCGAGATTTGTACACAGATTCCTGGCAAATAGTGAACAGCGCGGTTGCCTCACGTGAACGTACACTGTAGCTGCGTTAGTTGTCGTGGAGATGATGGAGTACTGATGAGCTGCAATTAGAACAAAATTTGAGTCTACTGGTTCCCTTTGAACTGATTTGTTTGGCACCTAAACCTGAATGTGAAAGCTGAAATTCACAAAATCGGAAAACTTTGATTGACGAAGTCTTTTTCCACTCATTCGTAAAGGCATCTGACTTGAGTGGTTTGTTAGTGCAATGTGTTTCATTCCGCCGGCCATACGGTCACAAGAAGTCTCAGTTTTGTTGACGTCAACGTTCTACTGTTCAACTTAATTTATTTTTTATTCACTGCTTTGTTGATAAAAGTGAAGTAATTGTTCACTTCAAGTGATGCTCCATTATTCACATATTTACTCTAGAACTGACTTTATATCTGGAATGATCTTCGTTTGCTTACACAACGACATATTTAGTCAATCCAATATTCCTACTCCGTTCTATATTGGGAATTTCAGTGACCGGTGAAGCATAATTTCCCTTTCGATATGGTATTGCACCCAAGAAACACCATTCACAAGAAAATATAAACCCATCGAAAGTACACGTTTAGAAATGGTGAAAATCTTCATCTAGCAAATTTGTCTTTAGGGGATTATGTCTAAATTACCTGGGAAGAACATTTAACAGTTTCGACTAGACTAATCTGTTCAGAAAGAAAAGGCACAGTTGTGTTGTTAGATCAAACCTAGCTTACTACAAGCCGAATGTGGGGTTGGTAATCAAAACAC
Organism: Paragonimus heterotremus; assembly: GCA_013368495.1. NCBI lineage: Eukaryota > Metazoa > Platyhelminthes > Trematoda > Plagiorchiida > Troglotrematidae > Paragonimus > Paragonimus heterotremus. Next base: position 47,841 of record LUCH01001315.1, read on the forward strand.
ATTTCTTAGTCTGAGCACTCCAAAAGCATTGCTCCTACAAACTCGAATCCGACCTGTATCCGTTTGAGTATTTTCGGCAGACCTGATGGATCAGGTAAAGAATCCTTAATACACGAAAGATTTAGAAGAACTATGCGTGGGTTTGCGCTAGATCTTTTACTTACCGATCTGAGTTATTGAAATTCTCAGCAAACTGAATTTTCTAAAATTGTCTCTTTAATAAGGACTCCACGGTTACTCAATATTGGCTACGATATATATATATATATCGTTCTATTGGTGATAAACTTACTATGATTCAATGGAGCAACAACCGTTATTGTAGTCTTTATACTATCTGTATTAACTGCTGTGAGAATGACGGATAACACGGATCTGAACAGACATTAAATCGGTATGGTCGTACAATTATGCTACATTAAACGATGGATGATGCTAGGTTTGGTTGTCTGTCGTTTATCTTCCGCCCTCCATTCCGGACTTGTTGTAGATATTACAACTGCTTATGTCTGCTCTATTCATCGCTCGATGGTCACGTAACCACTGCAAAATGCTGCAAACAGGTCATTCAGTAGACTACTTTATTTTTACCGAGACCCACGGTAATTAGAATGAAGAATAAAGGGCTTAGTGAACACTTAAAATTAATCTTGAGCATGTGCCAATTTTACAAATGCTTGCAAATTGTTTTTTTATTTACATTGTTGTGTTTACATTCGAGAGTTATCATGAAATTTAACCGTCTTACTCTAAAGATGAGTTATTTTAACAAGAGATGTAAAACTTTCTATTGCTTGTGGGACACTTATTCTTTTTTTAGTGCAATCTACAATGCTTTATTTGCCGGATTTACCTAGAATAAACAAAAATATGGTGCATCATCTCATACTAACTGAACACTGTGAATAAGTTGGTGGACCTTTGAAGATTCGAGCGTAAACACAGCAACGAAAGGCTGACACACATTGTAGCTGATAAAAATGTTCGACTAATTTTGAAAACAACAGAAAGTGTTAGTCCTGGTTTATTCGTTGTTCGATTAGGCCAGCAAATTTGGGCAAGTTACACAAAGTGACGAACAGACAGGCATTCTGTCTTATGCGGAAATTGACCAAGCACTTTACCACACACCGGAAAGTTGTCAGACGACCACAGATGGTGATGATGGTGACTCGAGCGGATATAAAAGTGAATAAAGCAAGGGAAAATTGCAAAGTAATTGTATTTTGATTGAGGTTTGCACAATTTATAACATTGGAAATTTAAATGACGTGTGATTGTGGAAAGATCACTACACGGAAACCTTACTACAGTCAGCAGTCTGCGATTGAGGCTGTCAAATTTTCATCCACCTAAGTTCTATTTCAGCAAACTGCATTCCGCATTTTAATTGTTCTGTCTGGCTGCTTGTGTGCAGCCGTGCTATTCACTCCATATAAATTAACTAGTTTAAAACAAACGTGAAAACAGCTTCGTGCTCCTTCTCAACTCGCTACACCTCACGTGCAAACTGGTTGGGTAATGAGTGACACACTAAATGAGCCTATCTATTGATAATGAAGTCTTTTACCTGTAGGTGCCGATCGACTGCACGACACCCGTTTGATACCGTTAATCCTGCCAGCGAATGTTCAACTTTGCTAGACTTGAATCCGTCGAGCATGTCGGAATAAGAGTCAGTGATCACCCTGTGGTCATTAAGTGGAATGTCAGTAAAATGATTGAAAGGTAGATATTAACCACGGAAAAGTGGATGCCAGAGCACGCCTGTTAAAACGGAACGCTAGTCAATTTGACGGCGGCATGAATGCTTCCACGATACAATACGACGGTGGTTCAATCTGTGCATAAGTCGTCACTTCTTCGACTGGTCTGAGTTACATGTCTGATACAAGAACGCGTAACAACCCTCGTGCTCTCAAATTTCTGGATGGTTGAAAGTAGTATTACTTCATCCGGTCTAAAGCTTCTGTAGGATGGTTTGTGATTTTAAAACGAACAGGCTGTCCTCAGCCAACAAAACTTATTTGTCCGTTTATGTTTAGCTGTGTACGATGATACGGATCTATGTGTCCGCTAAAATGAGAAGATGGCAAAGGTGGAGGTAACGCGAAATGTAAGTAATTAACGTTGTTCAACGAAAGGTAGCCAGCCCGATCAATACAGAGGTGTGAGTCACGTGCGTAGAACAGTAGTCATCGAAGGGAGAGCTGTTCCAGTTTAAAACGAGATGCTGATAACTGATCACAATTTAGGGCTTAAATAAAGTCACGACAGCTTTCCTAATGATGAACGTTTGATATGGTTTATACTTATGGTTGTATTCGGTAATGTGTTAGCAACGAACTGTTTTCATTGGAATGCCACCACTCGATATTTTCCATTAAACCGAAACACTACTAGAGAGGATAAAACACTGTGAATTTCGTTCCATAAACTTATGGAAAACAGGATGTTGTGAGCATCGTATTTAATAACAAGAACAAAAGGAAACTTCCAGTAAGTAATTTCAGTATATACATATATATTGGAGCTATTACCAGTAGTGAAGTCGTTATAAAATCCAAAGGGGATTATAGGTTCTGTCTCGTTGTTTCCTTAATGTTTATTTAGTTTACGTTCACGAATTATCGTTCAGCCACATTTCAGGTTCTTTCTGAACACTTCATTTACCACTGCCTGGCTTCAGCCTGATGGAAGGTTGTTTTCTAATGCAACGGGTGCTTACACGAACGTAACTCATGGAATTCGAACCGAGAAATATGTTGTTGGTTTTGACCTACCTTGCTTGACAAAGCACGTTTTACTGTTCCTGGATGTAAAATCACAGAAACGAAGTAGCCGATGAAAGTTGACGCAACTCAAATTTAGTTTACGTAAATAGCGTAAATGCTATCGGGATTCGACAGCTGTATGAAATCAAAGTTCAAAGAACCTCAAATAACCCGACATTTTTAGTTAGACAAAAATTCACGGGAATTTCACACACAACCATGCATCTGATATTAACAAGCTGTTGTTAAGCAGTTACGTGTTTTAGTGAGTTGAATTGGTTTCAATCGCAGATGTGAGACAGCGTTATTTTCTGAAGAAGGCTGGAAATATCCACAATCTCATCCACTTACACCCTCCTGTTAGTTGCAACCAATTTGGTGTATAATGCTTGCTGACCGCAGAACGTTTCCGGAACACACTTGTCCCAAACATATCGCAATCGTCGCATTGGCGTGGTTTACATGGCATAACATTTATTTGACGATCCAGTTCTCGTGTTGTCGGGATCTGAAACAAAGTATCAACCTTCAGCATTAGCTATTTTAAATGACATAGAAAAAAGATCTCAGTTACGCATACAACGTAAAATTTATAGATATCACCTAGAGAAGTTTGCGTTGGAATCAAAAATTCACGCTAATGTCCCATGGCAACAACTCTTACAAACACTGCATGAATGTTCTCTGAAGTGAGAAGTAATGTGTTTCATTTGAGATCGCTTTTCGGATAGGGTATCGGAACAAAAGAGATAGATTTATTTCGATTTGATACAGCGACCTGACTTTTATTGACCGATATGAATTGGTAAATGCCTTGAACTAGGCGTAGTTTGTGAATGTGCTTAGTATTTCATCCGTTCCAAGACACTCAACTTCAACCTGACCCTCATGTCCAACTTCGTTTATGGTTGGTTTATTGAGCAAAACTGGTGCGTGTACGCATCCAACCGGTAGCCGAGGATTTTATCCACGTGGTTATTAGTCCTATTGCCATTGCTTGTAAAAGAAGAATCTTTGTATGATGGATACATAACTTGGTATTTATCCTCAGCTATAACTAAGTCGAGGAAAACCAATCGTTTGTACAATTACAAAACAAAATCTGTAATGTTGTCGCAAGTACAAAATTGGGCACATCCGGGAGCAACTCACACGTGAGGTCGTTATGCTCAAGAACTTTGTGGATATTGTAGGTCATTTTAATAAGGTTCAAAAGACCCCTTTGCTAAATGGACCTTAGTTTAGAGTGCTGTTGTAGCCGCGTGTGAAGTTTCCGTGGGTTGCGTTAATACCAGAGTCAAAATTATACAGTGTTTGTAGTAAGAACTGTATATGTGCTGTTGTCAGTTGATGCTCACAGTTGCGTTTATCTAAGGCAGGTTCACTATATCGAATCAATGAATTAACAGTAATTAATGTACTGTAGAAAATGCACATGAATTGGATGTGTGGAAGCTGATTATTAGCTTCCTAATTTCTAACTCTGATTTTTAAAAGTTATCTGATACGAAAGCATCCTAAAAGCGGTCCGCTAAATAAGTCTGAGTTTTGCGATGGTTTTAAGGGTTCATTGTGTCTGAAATGTTGATTTCGTACCTGTACCCTCCCACAAAATGGCTTCACAGTTTCTCTGAATTTAATTGCTGAATTCATAACCGAAATTTTGGTTTAGAATATAGAACAAACTCTATCAATACCCATCTGCAAGTAAACTCAATAAAGCTCGTGTTGTCTTGCCTTAATTCACTAGGAAGAGATAGTTTGTACATATTTCAAACAAGTGACTTCCACAATACAACCAAATGTCACTTAATCGGATGCCGGTTCCTTGAGTGTCCCTTATAAAGGGATAGTATTCCAACTGACGGTATAGTTTATAAAACTAAGAGTACGAGTAAAAAAACTGTTTATATCAATCCCGTTGGAAGCATTTTTCATTAAAAAAACTAGACTAAAACAAACTTTATTTTGGAGTAACGATTCAAAAATGTCCAGTGTATAACCTTATTTCATAATATTTTCAGTTCTTTTAACTCACACTAGCGCAAACTGATACCCTAAGGCGAAACGTTTTGATTTGTACTGAGAAGATAATTGTCAGTACATTAGAAAAATGCATTAAATTCTAGTCTTTCTTTCATGGCAATTATTTAAGGATTTCCGTTTTATGTCTCGAATCTAGACAGAACACAACTTATATTACGACATTTTTGCGGCATTAATAACTTATTAGCTAGACTGTTCCGGGACTTTGTACCGTCTGTCGTTTTCTCCTATTTCTGTCTGGCTGTCACATTTTGCATTATGTTTTCTCCCGATTCGTCTCACAGCCAACTCGTGAATATCAACGTTAATGAGTGGGTGCTATTTTGCTTTACAAACCGACGCGCCATTAAACTGAGCAAATAGATATTTAGTTCGGCAAGATTTAGACACTAAATCCGGTTAAACTTGAGTTCCCACGTTCCAACGTAGAAATATCTGTAAACGTTAAATGGATAATTTTATAGAATGAAACCGACATATCACTCTATAAATTAACAGCCTGAACATAAATATCGGTGAAAATAAACATTAGTATTTCCCCCTAAATTTTCTGATCCGCCAAGTCGAAAAACAGTCCAGTAAATGAAATCGTTCGTAAAACAATTTGCAGTAGAACCAAATTCATGACTGACCGCACATCTGAAAATGGAAAGTCTGATCAATGAATGGTGTCTGATGGAAGTACATTGTTTTTCTGCCACAGGAAACAGAAAAGGATATGCGAAGGCAATTCTTCACTGTTTTTTGCTTCGTAGAAGGAAAATGTTCAATTTTCATCCAAACCAACTCGTATGAAATAAACTAAGAGCGCAAGAAAAATCTATTTTGCGAGAACCCTCGAAAAGCACATACACTTTATATGAAAACCGAGATCTCATTTAGACTTATGTTAGGAGTTTTCATAACTATGGACTACCTGAATGAGAGCGCATTTGTAAAATGACCAACCTCTGTAGCTTGTTGTACCTAATACACAACTATCAAATTGATGGGGCGGCGGTGGTTGGGGAAAGCAACACTGATATTCACAAGTGGTTTTGACTAACATAAAAGATGCAGACAGCGGAATGATTGGCTTTCGTAATTCAGCATTTCGATTTTGGTATATATACATGCAAGCACGAGCATGCACTAGCAAGATTCACAAGCCCATAACAACGTAAACTGATCATCTAGGCACCATTTCATAGGCGTTGGCCTGGCAAATGTCGATCGGGTCTTAATCCGTTAATTCATTATTGGGTAAATATGAAGTGTACCTTAATAATCTGTCCTGCGATATGCTCATATACAGAGGAAGCGTTCAGGCAAATAGCACAGTTTGTCTAGTTAACTATCATAGGCAAACCATAGAGGCGTGGATGTCGTCTAAATATTCCGATTGTCTCGCTTCCTATTCGACCAAGGAATGAAATGTGCAACAACATAAGGTGGATGAGTGTGGACTGGTAATGGGCAGATGAGTAGGCAATTCACATGTCATTCCTACAATAATTAGTTAGCAGATGAAGTGGACAATATGTATTCGGTAGATGTATGAGGCTCACACGAGCAAACTAAAGACAACAGTCAGACGAATACACTTAAAACGTTTGAAAAACAAACATCCGACAACGAAGAAACGGAGTGTTAAATGTATTTAACAGGTCAACCATAGTTCTTCTTTAATATCTAACTAGATTTAGGCAGGTACAAGAAGCTAAACGTCTGACAATCACTTGATGATGGACGCAATATTGAATGTTTAGTTATTAAAATCAGGATGTCAATACGACGGTGGCTGATAGCAAAGTGAATCTTCTTTTGATCGTGAGTTAAAGACAGAACAGACAAAGTTGAGAGATACTGTGAGATTAAGCATAAGGGATAATAGGTGCATGCACACTACCAGGTTTCAAGGGTGGGTGTAATAGCTTGTGGGGTTTCAGCAAACTCATTTCTGTATTTATGCTTACTTCGTAGAAGACTTAACAGAAAAAACGTTTTTCCCTTCACACATGATTAATGATTGTCAGCTCTGCTGTTTTTATCTACTGTTAGTATTCTGGTGTATTTGCTGGATCTAATACTACAGTTATAATGAAACTGATTAATATAGAGTGGTACTGACAACTGGATTCCTTTAAGATCAAACTGGTGTCAAAAGCACCATAAATAAACGAACCCTCTGTAGCCACTTATTTTGTTGATTGCGTTATGTGCACTTTTAGCAGAGAATTACTTTTTCTTTAGATATCTTTTCCGAGTCAGAGCCAGAGAAACTCATTCAATCAAATAATCCCATTCCAATAGATTATTTACAAACCGTACGATGTTAATATTCGACCTCTTTGTGGGATGAAAACTTTTGTTAGACGTGGGCCATTAAGTTTGGTTACACATTTGGTGATAATTATTGATTACTCAACCCCTTGAGTTCTGCCAGTCGACAACAGATCTACGCAAAAACATCCCCCACTTGTTTAAAGTGTTGTTATTTCAGCAGAAACTCGACAATTATTTGTTTATTTCATGTCCAGCAATTTTCGAGTTGTAAATTTTGTCACACGCTGAATGACTGACTAGAAGAAGTGGAGGGACAAACCTTACAAAATATTTCTGCTGAACACCAATAAACCAATAGGATAAAAAGTAGCCACAACGTTTTGCATTATACTGTCTGTCATTTAACTTGAAACAGTTTACCTATGAACTGAGTTTGTACTCAAGTTGTTTACGCAGTTTGATGTAACTTTTCTGAACTGTGTATTCTAAGGCTGACGTGGGGTTTTCTTCTGGATTCTTCTCGTAAAGCACATAAACTAAGCAGAGTTCGAACAAGCAATGTTTGTGTTACAAATAAAGTTTACTTGACGATTTTAAACAAAAGTGAACGTAACTTATGTTTGTCAACCATCTCCGGATGAAGCTAATCCAAAAACAAATCATAAAATCATAAACATTGAATGCTTTCTGACGAATAAATACAATACGCTCAAAATGTCGCGCATAATTGTTACCACGGGTGAACGGTTTCTTTGAAATATACATTCTTTTTTGTGTTGACTATACGTTATGACTAAGGAAATAACGACAAAGGATTATCAATGACCTTCCTGATTTCTTCTTCATTGCGCAATTAAGATATAATTGACGCCTGTACAATAATTAAGCTATTGCTTTTTGCTGTTCCATGTTCATTCGGAATAAGCTAGACAGAATATCGCGATCAAATTACTTCACATATTGAAAACTCGACGTTGTAGGTAAAGGAAGCAACCCTAATCTCGTATTCTTCGAGAAAATCCACATCAGTCTTCTTTTTTTCGTGAACGAATTATGTGAATTATCCTGCCTTAGGTTTGAGGAGTAGACAAACTGCCATTCTTTTTGTGTTGATTGATTTTGAAATGTGCAGATAACCGCCTTCATTTTAAAACGTTAGGCTGACAGACGATGTTTGAAGTGGGCAAACAGACATACACAACCTTAGACTCATGTGGCCATTGGAAGCCGTGCAAACATTTTGTGGATTTTTTGAATCAAGTCGATTTAAGTTGGAACTAGCATTTTCCTTGTGCAAGTATAACTCAGGTGGGAATAACTAATTTTTCAGCAAAGTGGCATTCAAACTACAAGGAGTGTGCTGTAACAGCATGTACTGGATGAACTGGAAACGATTTCTGGAAGGACCGATTAGTCGAGCAGAAATTTAAATCAGTTTGTCACAGCAGTACAATCATTCACTACTGAAGAATGTGTTTAACTCGACAAACAGGCTCGACATACCGTTAGGAAGCGACCGGTTGAATAAATTAAAACGTAACTTGGATTCCACATATGTGAAATCAGAGTTCTCAAGCGGTCCACAAAGGTGTGCCTACACCTATAAAACGATACACCCGTCGAAACGTTTGCTAAAAGTTTATCACTCAGTACCGAGTGTCGTTTTTGAGAAAATAAGATGAAGGGGTTTGCTGTAGAGGTCTAATGTGAGAAGGTGTACAGTCAGATCGAATCACAGGTTCCGCCATGAGAACTTCCTGCGGAACACTCCAAAGCTAAGTTGATTAACACGTGTTATCTGCGTTTCAACTTGAGCAGTATTCCGACAAAACATCGCATTCAATAACTGGAGGAAATCATAAAAGCCGATGGTATATTGTTTACGAGGCCTGACGAAGTTAGATAAATTGTTTTGCTGGACGGACCGAATTGGTTGCAGACAACGGTTGACACTACACATAAGTCGTCTAAGTTCAGCAACATATGGAACAAAAGAGATAGAGCCGACGTGATCAAACATTCGTAGAACTTATAAGTCATATGGCAGGTTTCATAATTTAGATGAGACTCATTTGCAAAAATCTGGGCTTCAGCTGGATTCTAATGGGTGGCGGAAACAGCATACCAAACGCGTCAAGCGCTCTACCAGCTGAGTTAAGAAACAACGGTGAGAGCTCAGAAGTTCTCATGTTTAGACCCAGTTACCCGCCCAGTCCACCGTGTCGCCGGTTCGAAACCAGCCGAAGCCCAGATTTTTCGCAAACGGATCCCATCTAAGTCATGAAATCCACCACATAACTTATAAGTAATACAATTTCAATGACCGGCGATGGTACTGGTGGATTCCAGCATGAATTGTTTGGGAATCCAGCTTGGGAAGTCAAGTCGCTGGTTCATTTGTTTTATTCTATAAGACACAGTGGGTTGGGACGGCAACTTTTTCTGGGTGCAAAATGTGTGAGATTTCTGCCTGGATTCATGGCTCACCTGGCAGACCGCTCGCCGCGTTTAGACATGCTGTTTTTGCCGCTGGTTCGAACCCAGCCGCAGTTCAGATATTCCACAATTACGTCTCATCAAATTTATAGAACTGTAGAAAACCTGATTGACTTCTTGACATCGGAACGGATTCTACTAACTGAAAACATAATACCTGGATGAAAGGATATACTTAAGTTTAGGAGGAAAATGACCATTAAGCCTTATTTCTGATATATGCAACTCTCCATGTTATTCTAGCTGGTTGCTAGTTACTAGAGCCCTTTCAGGAGTATATTGCGATACACTCGTCAATAGTTACGTCCGAGTTTGTCAATTTCGCCCGATCGTTGGGTTTGGCAAACAAGCCAGTATTTTCCCTTGGTGTGTGTTCTCTGATTACAAAATACCAATTACAGAAATTGTTGATCACCTCTGTGGGTAAGTTCATACCGAAGGTTTCAATGTCAGCCCACCGAATATACAGTGCCAGACTATTGGGAAAACAGACCGTCAGCAGGACGACCTTGAGATGGCATCACCGTTAGGCCTATTGTTGAAAGTTGTGTTCGCGGCAATTTCAGAATGAACTAGGTTTCGTAGGATTATTGAGAGCAGCATTTCATTCATGAGGTAGATGGACGATATCATCCACGTTGTTGATGGAAATATGAATCAAGATATCCTGCTTGTTGGAGTGAACGCAGCGCATCTTAGTTTCAACTTTGCACTTGGGGCCGAAAAAGACGGTTTAATATTCTTCCAAGATGTGACGCTGAAACTTCATACAAACATTTCAGTTCAGTGAACCATTCACATAGAGGGTAATTAAACAGGTTAATGTGCAGATCTCTTACTCAAGTACCTCCCAGGCAAGAGAAACCTCGCTCGTAGTTTAACACACAGAGTTATGTACCATTGACCCGATTGAAGTAGAGATGATATTTCTACGGACATTTACAGATAATCTCTACTCGTAAACTTTGTTTAGAGACATGGAACTGACAGTGCCAAAGGTTAAGCTTTTGATCGCAGAGAAGTTGATTCCTATGTCATTAGATTATGAAGTCTGTATGTTGGCTGAACTGGTTACTCGTAGAATAAGTAGTGACTGAAAACAACTCCAGTGCAAGACAACTGCGAACCTGGTTCAGATCCAACTTGGTAGTCTAAGTACAACTCGAAGGTACGTTGCCTAAATTTGTGCTTACTCCTTCACATGCTCTTGTAAAGCAGGTTAGGTCAGTCACACAACCAGACGTCTTCCTCGGAGGATTAGTTAACACCATCCCAAACGACTGACTAAAGGCGAGGCGAACTCGATTTCGAGCGCAATTCTGGCGTACCATGTTGACTCGGGGCACCATGTGACATCGGGAGTTGCTTTCCAGCCTGTTTATCGCTTACCCAGCCGTCATTCTCAAGGCTCCCGAATTCGTAGCTCAGCCACCGCGGAAGTGACTAGCATTTGAATGCACAATTCGTGATTGTTTGCTCATATGAAATGTGTTCAAGCGCTATGGTTACCATGACCTCTCGTTACTCACTTCAGACCTTCTAAGGTGAATGTATTCGCCTTATTGCTATCCAATTCAAAACCCTCCGACGCCAATATGCAAGAAGTTGCTCTTGAGTTTGCCTGCTTGACAACCGTGGTGATATAAAGTGACATGCAACTAGCCCGATAATGAATAACCGAATACACATTGTTCGTCGAAACATCTTTTACTTCTGATGAACTCATGGGGGTTATTCGAAAAGTTAATTATATTCAGTTGACAAGGTTTCACGTTGTTTCACATTTTAATTGCGAAACTCTTTTTCCATCGAGCTGGATCTGACATTTGGCAATTCAAATGATGGCAAACTGACGATATTCAGACCAGCTAATGAAAACGCAGTTCCTACTATGTACTCTACAGTTAAGCTCCGATTGTTCCACAAGTATCTTGTAATTAATCGAAGCTTTTCCATTAAATTTTAAACAATTGTAAGCCGTAAACTTGTACAACTCACTAAAGTGTACATCAGCGTGTTTACAGGTTTCATTTTGGCGATAAAATCCGAAGTTGTTTTGTAATATATCTTCTGGAATACTTAAGGATTATATATGCTGTTCACATTACAATACCGCACACTCAGTTAAATTACAAGGCAAACAAGTCATTTACATTTAAGGAGCATATATTAATAGTAAATATGCGAAACCGAAGGCGGTTAACACGTACAGGATTACAAGGCAGGTAACCACTGGTCGGAAATTGAAAAAATGTATGACAGTGGCAATAATATTCCCAATTGACCTAAAATGCACTTTCACGTTTGGTTCGATAATTAAAGTGAAGTGAAAATGGAGGAAGACTCATAGTTTTTATTGAACATTTTAGGGATTTATGGAAAGAACACAATTCGGAAAACCATTTCCACCACATTCTTCTTATACTTTGCTTGTCTCTTGCCATCAATTGCATTCGGTGTGTTGAACTTCAACAATACACAAGGGAAAATTAGTAAGTCAGTCAACTCATGGTTTTATTTTTGCACAGTTTGGTTTCGTGTGTTTGAATAATGTCGCCCAAATTTCATTAGTACTTTATAACAGCCGAACACAATTTTGTATTTGTTAAAATATATTCGTTACAAAGTTTACGGGACCGATTTTGATTACGTCAACAAGTATATGTGATCTTGTGGCGTTCATTTATATTACGTTTATCAACCCCACCAAGGAAAACAGGATTTGTTCAAAATATTCGTGGCTGGCTGGTTGGCGTATCACGTATTCTTCAGCAGCCATTCATGTACTCGAATAACCCTCGTTGTGTCAGTTATGAACCATATATGATTTTGGCACGTCGGTCAAATCAGCCTATATGAAGGTAGTTTTATTAATAGTAGCTTTAATAGTTTTAGTACGTATGAGTAATGTGATATCGATATTCAATATTAACAGTGTAAGTTGTCATTCGTAATAAGGACTTCAGTTCTGAACCAATTATTATGATATATCGTTTGTTCTTGTAGCTTAAATCACAAATAAATAAATCATAAATAGTATAATTAACAAGGTTAATCGTTTGGTAAACAAAGCATCAACAAGTATCGCTTTGGAGAGCTGACGCTACTAATAGCTCACTAATATTATAACCAACACAAACATAACTTTCAATTCTTCAATCCAACGTGAAAAGAGAACTGATTGTTCCATTCTCTATACATACATTGACAATCTAGCGCTCTCAAATATGCTGAGCAGTGTGAGGAGCCTCTGGAAATTATACCTAGTCAGGTAGCACACTAAAAACCATACATAGGATAGAGTGAGAGATAGTGACTAAGTGAGAAACCCAGGTTGACAAATAGTCAGATGGGTGACTTAGTTAACGACAAATGTAAGCAAATTCCTTCACGCATTTTACATTATAACTCGGAAATGGTTTTTCAGCGAGGATTAAGAGAGGGTTATCTAATGAATTTCCTCTCACTGTTTTGAGGTTGAAATCGATTAACATGGACTTTCAGTTGGTCATATTAGAGAATGCATGAGCATATTAATTTTCTGTTACGGTCGGATGCGTTTGGACTCAAACGTTTTCCACCCTGATCCTTTGTTTGTTCTTTAGGGAATAGTATTGTGCAAAATGACCGCTTGAGTTATTTATTTCAAACCTGTTGTCACTTGCATATCTCTGAATTGTGTTAATCTAATTTGTGGCTTCGAAACCAGTCTAATGCATGTTCTATTACACAAACCATAAGTTACTAGTCTTGTATTCTTAAGGTCAGATTCACAATGAAATACATTTTTCACATAAAATTGTTTCCAATTTATGCTGATTGTAGTTAGTTAGCCATTGCAGAGAGGTTGTGTTTGTCTCAGCTTAGCTACGTTATCTCTGGAACTTGGCAAACACAATTTCAGCTGTTATCTTGATGCACGATGTAAATCAAATTGGTTCACTCAACATTCAATCCACGCAGGAAACGGTAATCAGTGCACACAACCACAGCAGTATCTCACAGTTTAAGTGATATTGTAACACGGAGTAAGAAATATTTAGTAGGGAGCTTTCTTCAGTAATACCTCCATGGTCTACTTTTTATCTCAGCTGTCACTCACATGATTATCGCCCAAACGTTTGGTGGGTTGTGGAACGGTTTCTTCGGTGGTCAGCCTCTGATTGTTCTACTTTCTACGGCTCCCCTTGCGTTGTATATTAAAAGTGAGTCATAAAAGTGAAGATTCGTAGATAAACGTCGTTTTTCCAAATCTAACCTGTGGCAGCAAACATGATTTACTCGTCACTAACTCAGAATGTCATGCATATTTCCATATGTATAGGAACAAACTTGACATAATAAAAGTTCAATTAAATTGCGATTTGCGTTGACACGACAGCAAAATGTGGTACAATTTATTCAGCCACCGTTTCTTTACGGTAGACGGCAGACGGATTTTTCACCGATTTTCAACACAGTTGTAGTGAAATCATTGTTGGCAGTAACATTTTACGTTTTGAAAAAAGGTTTTTTTTTAGTGAGAAACGGATTAAAACATCACCGTTGCTCATACAGGCTTAACGACTAAGAAAATGTTACTTCTTTTCTCATACTATTGACACAGTTTGTTAATGATTGCATATTTTATGAATCCACGAAATAGTAACCCTAGTTGGGCATTTCAACGCTGTCATTTTTGCTCGTGAATTATGCGGAAAACAAATACTAATTGATTATTCTGTCAACCAGTAGACCAGGGTGAATTCGGATAACCTAGAAAGAAAATAATGGGAACGAATGTGTCGACCAGTTCATGCAGTGCTTCTGTTCAAGACCGTCTAAATAGACTCAACAACCAAGGAATCAGCGCGAAATCTAACAGTGGTCACCTATCATGTTCTACCATATACATTGTACAACTTTTGTTAGCATTATCACGTTTCAGACCTACCGATGTTCTGGGTGTCCGTGTACGTGATACTGAACACACTGCGACTTTCAAGTCACAACTTCAGAGGCTCTGATGAAGGTATGGTGACGAAATTTATTGATTTCTAGGTTGGCCAACGGAATATCTATTGAGACCGTATGATATATGCCTAGTTACGATAAGTAGTGCGCGTGATCGGGTTCACACAGTTAAATGTTCCTTCGAAGCTAATGAATATTGATGGACTGTATTCTAAGCAGCCCAACAGCATTAAGACCACTGCGATAATCAACATTGACAGGGCATCGTTCTATTGTGTTTAGCTTACCTTAAATACGAGTGCCAGTCAGTTTTAGTCGCTTGCTTTATGTCTCAGTGCATTTGCTGAATGTACTGAACGCTTAATATACGTTTTTCAGTCAAAACATTCGTATTTGTCTTATTGTCCAGATGGTGCTTGTGCATTAACCAAACTTCTTAATACATCTGATAGCCAGAACCTCAATTAAACTCTACAAAAAGTGGAGTGCTTGCAGCTACAAAGTATACCTAAGAACATTTGTCATTCGAAACCAACAAAAAGACATGTTATAAAGAACGGTAATTTGATAATTACTCAGTGGCGCCTGTGAAAAACGATGAATCCTATGCTATCTTCTGCATCGGATAACAACATTTAGTAATACTGTAATTGTGTTGTTTGGTAATGCGAGCACCAAAAACCAACACCTAAATCGACCTTGTGATTATACATAGACACCAAAAATTAGGATTGCCAACCAAAAAAATGCCGTCAACTTTCTTTTTACCAATATCTATGCACATTTGCTGCAATTCTTGCGGGTATACTTCAAGCATCTACGACCAGCACAATATATGTTCACAAGAAATCATAGCGTGCACGAAACCTGCTGGATTGCAGACACTAGCGAAGCTTCCTGAAAAGAACTTCCCGTGATATGATTCCGTTTTACGATGATACCAAGGTCTATCGAGTATACTATTGATGAGTGTACCAGTTTGTCCGCATGGCACAATAAGCTTAATTAGCCTGCATTCAGTAATGCAAATAGTGAGATTGGTAAGCTGTTTGAGTATGGACCAGACTAAATTGTAGTTCTTTGCAACATCTTGTGGAGACTCAGCAGTGAACACATATTTTGTCTTGCGCTCCAATCCAACGCTGTGCACGAATTCGTATGACATTTTTACACGTACTCAACTTAAGTAGTGACGGGGGAGATTAAAAAGGTTCCTCTGTTGCTTTTTCAAATGCTTACCAATGATGCATTGGGCTTACTGTTGAACGTTGCGCAAGTACTTCCACATATACGTTATACGTAACCACTGAGTTTCAGGTAGTACGTTCAAAATCACGTGATTCTCGTTCCTAGCCTACTGTCAACAACAACTGGTTGGAAGCTGTAGAACCTTGTGTATGTAGGATACCTCGGGATTAAAGATATTCTCTTCCTCTTGCTAACGTTTACTATAAATTAGTGCGCCCTTATTACCCGCGGAGGGTTAAAAGTACATTGTGGAAATCAAAATGTGGATGATACTGTTCATGATAATAGCCAGAAGACCTTTGCTTCACACCATACTAATCTGTTCTCGAACTGCACTTCAGTTCACCAGAAAGCCTCCGTTCCTAGAAAGTTACACAAGCTTGCCATCATTATTTTACAGCATACGTTAAACACAAAGAAACAATACAAGTGTAGACAAACCTGGTTACGAAGTTTCATTCGTCATCCATTTTAAGAGGTTGAACCTATGGAAAAATTTCACCATTAACCAGCCACATGCCACGTGTCACAAGTTTCCCAAAAACAGTCATGCCACTTGTATCGAAATTTGGTTGTACTTAAACCAATTTGTGTAAGTTCCAACAGCAAGATATCTAGGTCACCTACGGCCACACACTGATAGTCCAATAGCATCGAGTGCTTGATACTTCATCGAAGCTCACGATAACAGTCTCATTACCGGAAGAGTAAATAAAAAGACACTACGCACCCACTCCAGACATAGGGCCGACTCTTTGAAATGTTTGGCTTTCAGAATCATTTGTACGCACTTAAACTGTAGTCAACTTCTCAGTATTACTGCCAGTCAGGTATTATCAAATGTGAGTTTGGTTGAGTTTGTAATATACTTGATAGACTGGTTGGTTTCCCCTACGTCAACTAGTCACATCGCTATTTTTCGCTCATATAAGCCCATTTCACAGTAGAGTAGATGCTGATTTATTTCATTATTTTCACTTTGACAGTTGAACTCTGGGTCAAGTTATCCACAACCTTTCCGAAACCGTAATTGGTCTTACCTTAGCCCCAGTAGATGATTACAGGCGTGTACCGCATCGCTTACACTAAAATTGGGTACATAAACGACGCTGTCAACTTATGTGAAGGATTGATTGATCAAAATGCGTACTGGAGCCTAGGATACGAAACGTACACATGCAATTGTGGTTTCCCCAACGGATGAGCACGTCTATCGTATGGTTTTAATGTTTGTGGCAAAACGGCTAGTTTTTCAACTTCCCAAATGATCAAGTAGCAAGTGAGATTGAATGTAGGTCATTTGGCAAAATTATTTGGGTATTTTACTGTGTTATATACAGTAAAAAGATAGTGAAAAAGTAGACTACACGCTCAAAAAGTCTCATCTTCCTGTGAGATGTGGTCGGTATGCAGAATAAACGGACTGACATTAGAAAAACTGCCCTCCTTACTCTGTCTGTGAATCCAGTCATTCAGTATAACGCGCGTCCTATTAGGTTCTCTTATGTTAGTGGACTATACAAAGTACGCTTGTGGGTGGATCAGTAGGAAGGCCAACGAAAATAAAAGCTTAAATTTTTATACTGAGTAAATGTTACTCGCTTAAGGAGAAAAAGAATAGAACGAGTAGAAAAAGTGGTCGGGAACGTCTGCGCTTCAGTCTGTGGTGGACTGAATAGAATAAACGGCATGCAATTAATGGATTGGAGGTGAACAACCATAACCACTCTCTGTAAATAAATGCTAACTGACTGAGGACACCTTCATATTTTGCACAAACAGGTCAAGCCGGGTAACACTCACTTGAAACGTGGTGCTTCTTGAGCAATTCGCTATGCTAGTCAGATGACATTTTGCAATAGGAATTTATTTAACATAATCCTATCAATCAGAAATGTAACATTCTGAAGCTACACTCTCCAAAGCCCGTTATTCGTGCGTCGGAAACACAGGTTTAAAAGGGTCTTATGCAGTGATCATTTAAGCCAGCCAGCGGACGTGTTGTGTTCTGCTGAGACTATTACACAGATCAATTATATTCTGTAGTTACGTGGCACTCAACTCCGTAGATCAGCATTAATTACCTAACAAGCTTTCTGCACTATTCAACAAAGAGCTCATTTTTTGGTTTGTATAAAACATATTTAACAGATGAAATCAAAACTTGAGCAACCTCACTTAGCTGCTTTAACCGATGCCTTCCGATCTAACAATAAACAAGTTTCCCATCTAACATTGGATGGAAAATAACTTAATTAACATATGTTCAATGTCCCCGAATGAATTTAATTCGCGTGAACGCATTTGACATTGTGCGCAAAAACGACTGACAAGAAAATCCAGCTGGATGTTAGCTGATATGACTAACAGTTTTGTGTTTCAGATAGGCATCAGAGGTATCTTGCTTAATAAAAAAAATATTTTGAAAAAGTTGCCACTGATGCTTTGAACCCCTACTTGATGAAGAGGACGTTCTTCAAGAATGTGTTGAGTTCAAAATGGAATTAATTTCTTCAAACATTATATCCATGATACAATTTGAATTAAGTGAAACAAGAAGTACGTTTACAGAATAATCTAGTTGTTTAATGTCATGCAACTTTTTTCAAGTAGCCTTCAGAAGGGAACAAAAATGCTTAGTATGCTTTCCTTTAAATATTGGATACAACTGAAATAAATCTATTAAAGATTATTTGCACCGCAAACTACCGAAAGCATGAAAATAATCCACCATAATGATTTCTAATCACATCCTACATAAAAGACCACTGACAAATTTTTTCCACAAGGCGTTGACAGCATGCTCCCAGGCAATTTGACTCGAAAAACTTGATACTTTTTCCCCCGAAACAGGCATTAAACATGAAACCAGCCAACCACGGCAACTATTCTAATTGCAGGATTGTTCAAGAATGGTGCCAGCATCGAATTTTGTCTTAAAGGTGATATTTTGTTGAGCACATTTAGCTAGATGATCGATGCATGTCGAAAGGCATTTGCGGTTTATCCGTGACAAGGACCGAACCCACAAATCTTCTCGCAGTCATTCCGTCTAGCACTTTTCTCGCGGCTGTGGGAATCCTTTTATCGATAAACTGGAAAAATGTTTGAGAATGTAACCAAAGTGTATACATCCTAGAAGTTAAAAGACAAATTAGTCTAGTTTTGGCAAGTGACATTCAGTAAAGCCGAAACATCACGTCTCCCATTGTACATCATTTGATAATCACGTATCACAACGCTGGTAAGACATAACCTAATGAGTAAATGCAATTCTACTGTGTTTTAAAGCTGTCGGAAACCTGATGTATGCACTCAATGCCAGTTAATCATCACTTTTCGCTTGCCGTAAGTTTACTTGTAACCAGCATTCACAATGGTGTTACGAACTGTTAATTTTGATTATAATGTAATCATATCCGCATATGATAGTGTTGTGCGAAAGATGACAAACATTCGTTCCATTACATACAAGGGAATAATGTGTTCACCATCTTTCACTATGTGGGACAACATGATGCTGTAGACAATACTCACGAAATTATTAACTGGAATATTATATCCACTTTGATCAGATAGCATTTTCTTATACAGACTTCGTTAGCTTCCATGCAATCAATCATCAAAGTACTAGAGGTGCAACGTCCTTGGAAATCAGTACACGTAATAAGCAGTGCAAGAACGTGTTGTTGGCCAGCCATCGTTAGTGAACGATGAACACTATAATTTTGAATGGAAAGTTGTTTCTTAACGTTAACTGAGAATCAGTGGATTATCTGAAACTCTCCTGATTTTTCACATGCTTATCAAGCTGAAACAGTTGTCCATCTGCAAAGGGTGCGTGCAATAATAGAAAAAGTACATTAAATGAACTTGACTTAAGCGAACGCATCCAACACTGTACTGTAAACGATTGGTGAAGAAATATCCCGAAGAATATCACTTGCCACTCTCTACTAATTCCGTGCTTCTGACAGGCGTCAAAGGTACCTTGTTCAACCAAACAGTATTATTCGTAAAGAAATGTCACTGTAACTCTAGACTCTTGATTGTTTAAAAACATTCTTTTTAACAATACGAGATTACTTCAAGATGTTGTCAAATTATGTGAAACCGAATCACCTACTACTCATTAGCAATCAACATATCTCTGAACAATTTAATGACTTCTGAGATTTCAGCTTAGAGGAAAGTCCTGGGCATATGGTCATCGACTAGAGTTGACAGGACAGTTAGTGTCTCTTCACGAGGCGATCGGGCAATCTCAGCATCACTCAACCGAATTGCGGCTGAGCGTTCACATATGATAATTCAGTCATGCCTAATATGAAGTCACTAGCGCAGCGGTCAACAAGGTTGTCTCAGAAATACATGTTTTGAACTATAGGGCAGGTATTTGCAAGAATATGCTGCACTGACGAGCCCTAATGAGAAGAAAACTCGAATCTGGTGCTTTCTTCGAAAGGTATCGACTGGAAAGTCTATGGGAATGTGAAAGCTTCAATCAATGTTGAGTGATGGTAAATTTGTATTTGACTGAAATCCCTAGCATCCATCAACGAAGGAAAAAAAATATTAGGAGTGATCCGATTATTCAAAGTCTAAAGAATTTAAAACAGTGAAAACGGAAGGTAGTTTAATTGAACGCATGAAACTGAAGAACAACATTTGATCGCAGCCTTTGCACTCAGAATGGCTATAACGAGTTTACCTTAGATGAAAGCACACGTGCGCCCTTATTAGAGATAACGTATATCGCATATCCTCATCCAAACCGAAATTTTAACCTCGACTCTAGCACTTGTAAGATTTGCATGTTCACCATAACCTAGGTAACTATAAAATATACATGATGGTAAGCTCTAATAAGAACACAAATCAAGTCCAGTGTTTCCTTACAAGGTGGGACAGTCGGAAGGTTTATTCGGATATAAAGGGTGTTATGGAATATGGGCACTGTTCAATTTGAAATAATCTAAATATATAGAATTTACCCATTCTCAGTTAACTACCGTTTGGTCACATGAAGATGTAAAGAACTGTAAAATTCCACTATGTAACAGCTTGAACGGATGGTCTACAATATCACTGGTGGGTGATCTCAATATTCACACTCAAACTTTTAACAGAATTAGGGCTGAAAGTTCAGGGTGGAATATTATTTGTTGATGTGGCCTTTGACCACTTTGACCGCAAAGTTTACGCAAATATATTATATGGGCAAAATATAGAATTTTATACTCGAATGACAATCGGTTTAACAGGGGCCAGCATCTGTCGTGTGACCAACGTGGGGTGATTGACTGAAATTGGGTAAACGTTATGATAAACCTGGTTAAAGTGAACTCTGTGGTCAGTTTCGGTCACGCGTCCAACAACCGTGCTTTTGATGTAGCTAGCACGTCACACCAGGTAATATACTTCGATCATTCCGAGGAACGGCTCATTATACAATCCACACATTCCACTGCATACATACCACGGAATGAGTAAGTATGCATAGATTTGTCCAGAACAGGCAGGTTATCTTTCGGATTCCTTTCCAGCATGCCGCGTTTGGTTACACAGCTGTGAGGAATAGTCACCAGGAACGGGCATCTCTGTTCCATAAAATCGACGGATTTCTATCCTTGTTACAGTGTCACATTTGGAAAGTATACACCAGGATGTGACTTCTTACTTCACAGTGTAACCAAATAAAACGGTTGATTTCGATCTCTTTTTTGGCTATAAATCACAGAAAGTTGACGACATCCATCAAAGCACTACACACCAGCCACAAGCTTTGTGATAATCAACACAAAGTCCGGTCTTGTTTTCGTTTGCGTGCATTTTATGAACGCACAATTATGATCGGTTGTTTAATAGCAGACACTGTGTGCAGCTGATTTGTGAATAGCGGAACGAGTCAACAGTGTCACCAGTAAACTGAAACGGGATCAAAATCTATGGGATAGCTTTTGCAGATGACGAAAAATAGCAATTGTGTCTTGCATAATGCTTGTCGAGCATGTCGATATCAAAACGTTCATATCGGCTGAAACACTAATTGGTTTGAATATGTTAATTGCAGAGTGTGACTGAGTATATTGGCTTTGTTGGTAATAGTTGGGGGAATTGATTTGGTTATACCACTCACCTATCAGCACCTAATAATTCTATCTGGTTTGATTTGATACGAAAACTTATTTGCCTACCCTCAATTGATCAACTTGTTAACTCCAATGATTACATATATCAAACGTGATAGCATGGGAAGAAATTATCTATAAACTCCGAAAGATTGTTTCGGTTGACGTGTCCAATATTGACAAAATTTGTTCAACGGCAGTTGTTTCCCACTCTGTTAGGACCAACTGTCACATCAAATTTGAGGAGTCTCACTCATTCTACCGAGACTAGATGTTCTCTCTGAACGAATCAAAGGCCCTGTATAGGTCACCACAGAAAGGGTTGTCAACAGTCACTTGACTCTTTCGGAAGCTTCGCAAAGTAACTTTTAAGGAAGCAGATGTAATCACTTTTCATCAGATGAAACCAATGACAATAATAATGTCGTCTGGTCTACTGGTTGGTAGAGATAAGATCGAGGGCATACCAACAATGAATGTGTTACTGTTACTAAACAACCGAACCACACTTCCATCTTCATATTCTAGTCTAATGGAGATTAGCTAATTATATTTGTTGTGTATGTTAAAACCTTTAAACATGTGTGGTTTCTGAAATCAATAGGACGTTTTATATTGCTCTGCTAACTTCTGAAATGAATTATATCTTAATTGACCCAACAGTGAATAACCAAAGGGGATATAATCAGCAAGTCCTCTTGTGTATTTTTTGGCACATTATTTCTGTCCAAGGCTCAATATTTGTACCCCTCATTACTTAACCTGGTTTGCCGTTATCAAAATAACGTTTAACTAATGTTTTTAAAATAAAGAATATGAATGAAACGAACAAACACACGGGAAAATTATCATCTCCATATGAGTTCCACGTAAACTGTTGTCATTTACTCCACTGCTTTCCCATATGTAACAGTGTTTCTCTGGCATATGTCTGGATTTTTGTTGCCCTGCATACAGCGTGTTCATCACCTTCTGCTAGGATTGGTTCACTCTTCAAAAGTCTCAGTGTATAGTGCCTTCAAAATTGTTGATATCTCCAGGTTGTTTGCTTTTTGATCGTTGAAAGTTGTGTTTAAGTATCAAAACCGATTTTTTTCACCCTACTTCTGGAATAGCTTCATACTGTTATAGTAAGCTGGTTTAGTTACATTTAGTGATTTGAAACAGAAATGGTTTGTGGTACATGGAACACTTTTGTGTGAAGACTGCTTGTGTATATAAAACCATTGCTTCCATAATGCATAGGGCTTGTAACCTTATCGAATTGGAAGATGTCAAATAGTATATCTTCCATAGCAGACCGCCAAATCGCTGTTTTACTGCTGCCAGTTCACACTGAAGCAATATGCTCCAAGGTCTGTGGTACGGTTCTGTACTTCGTGCTGTTGTAACTATTAATCTAGAACCAAGAACGTCTGAGTGAAGATGAGGTTTATTGGTAAGCACCTACTATGACAAAGTAGCAAACGGATCAGTCCATAAGCAATAAGTGATATTCAGAACAGATGTTCGGAAGAAGCATGGTTTGTTTGTAGACCATTTGTTTGGATGAACCCAAACAAAGCTGTGTTCAATTCAAAAACAGCTCTGAAAATTGTATGACACCAATTTTTGTTTGTTTGCCATCGACTAAACACGCAATGACTAATCATCTTCGTACACTGACTCATCAAATAGCGATTACTAAACACATCCAAATGGACTTTCTCAACGTGAGTTTCAGCCGTTTTCTGTGCAGTTGTAGATCTTTTAAACATCGCTTGTTGAGAAGCGGGTGTAGTGAGTGATATTACTTTTAGCTGCAATGTTAGTAGCATGTACAAGATCAGCCAGGTGATATTAATAAATACAAGCGAGCTCTAAGGATGACCACTTTAATAGAAATTACTAATTCAACACAGATTAGCCTGAAGAAACTACCGGTTCTTCTAAGGTAGCTTATTCTTTCTGATAATTTGAGTTTGTGGTCACTGGTTTCATCTCGTGGATATGACGGTTTAGCCAACTTCTATCATGCTCGTCCTACTTTTCTATCCACTCCGCTCATATCAAGTGAGAGCATGTTATTCTGGACGGAAGCAGTTACGTCAAATATAGCATTATTGTTTATGCATGAGATATTTTCGCACACAAAATTGCTATGACGCTCGATTTAGCAAAAAGTCAGAAATATAATAAACGTTACAACAGTTCAAGGTGCAAAGTTGTTGGCTCACGAATGTAAGAGAATTTAAAGGGATTTTGCGAAATCTTTGCCTACTGGATAACTGTTGAATAAACTTGATGAGATGAGCTTAACCACAGTGACCACAGACTAAAGAGAAAGTGGACACAGAATTAGGAAATGAAAACTTGAGGAGTACTTAATAAACTGTAGAATAAAAACTTAACAATTCCCATAAATTTTTTCCATTTATTCTTCTTCAGCCAGTCCAATCCGGAATAAAAGTGAAGGTTCGGTAAACTTTTTGAAACAAACGAATGTTCGTTAGTCTAAAATTTGCATCAGCCGGACATTTACTTGATTTCATTGTGCAAATACCATTGTGAGCACAATGAGCTACCTAACATTTAATGTATGGATTGATATCATTCAAATCATTTCGGTAACCTCGTGGCAAACTGTTCATATTGTTGTCTGCCAACAAGTTTACTTGTGTTTGAATGTGATTAGTGTCTACACAGAATAACCTTGTTTTCAGTAAGTGTAGTTCTGTGATGTTACGCAGTTTAATTACGTCTAATACTCTTAATCTCTGAAGACCCTTCTAATCCATACAGCGCATGTTTTAGCACATTGTTTTGATGCATACAATAGACCTCAGCTGCTTAGGCCATTCAGTTCATGCCATGTGACCGACCGACTTCACATGACACTGATTGCAGTGTCCGTGATCGGTGTTGAGTTGGGCGGGTTTCACTCTAATATAGTCACACGAACTGGAGGAACTCATTGGTTATGTGTACTAAACTTGTTTCATTGTGAAGAACCAATGTATTATATTGCCTACTCTATAGTATTCAAAGAGGATTGCCGAAGTTTAATGGAATAATTCAAACCCCACTCACATCTGATAGCAGCCAGTGTTATTCATTTGGACTATATTCCTGAATCACTTTAAACAGAAGTAACTGACTTTAGGTCGGCCATTATTGAAGCATTTCAACAATGGACGCCGCTGTCTGAACTGGTGAATTTTGAGTCAGCATGTTGTTTACAACTTCACTGGTTTCACTTCAGTCACAGCTGCATGACCACTTCTTAGGGTGTAACCATAGTTACGTGGAGTTGATGTTAACGCTACGTGAATCCCTGAATGCTAGCCACACCAGCTATTCGATAAAGCTGGTCAACGTGGTTTTTTCCTCAAGTTGCAGCCATTATTTTCTTTCTACCCCCCAAGCGGCGTTTTAAACCTTGACGGTGTTTCAATCAAGCTCAGTGTTACGTCGACATGTTCGCCCTATAATCACCCCAGCCGCAAGTTTATTATATTTTCGGACAAATATTTGCACCGCCAATTTGCAGAGCTCAAGCTTATTTCTAGAAAATAACTCTTTTCTCTCATTTTCGGCTCAAAATTTATTTAGGTTTTATAGGGTAGTTATTTTTATTAAGTCCTTCAAATAAATTCCAAGAAGAGCACTACCTTGCTTCGCATACTCCATGGAGTCTGTAAATGGAAACAAGTGACTTCAGTACGTGTGAGGAATGTACAGAATCCCAAGATGTCGCAAGATCCTGTATAAATAAGTGGTTATTACAGCACAACCATTGATAAGATTCTTCAAACGACCCGATTGGTTTCATGGTGGTTGACACTCACAAGTAATTTTGATCCAGAACTGCACAAATGTTGAGTGACAATTATAAATTATCCGGTCGTGCGTACTCAGTGAATTTGAATAAATTGTCACATTTTATGAATGGTTTAAAAGAGGTGGTTACACGCAGTTGATAAGATGGTGCTCTTAAATGTTTACTTTCTGTTTCAGTATCACTTTTAAAGCAATGTAGTTTAGCATCAGTTTTGTAGATTTCTGCAAATCATACGTCTTTTGTTTATATGTGTCCGGATGAATAACAAAAAAATTGTTTTAGAACGGACCCTGTTGCAAAAAACCTGAGTTTGCATCGGATTCAAATTTGCAACAGAAGTGGCGTAGACAAATACAAGTGCTGCACCAGCTGATCCAGAATAAAGAACATTCCAACTCGCAAATCCACCCATCTCACGCTCATGTCAAATCTATTAAATGATAGCAAAGGTTGACTCTCTTACGGGCTTTTTCACCAGTTCGAGTTGACGGTACCTGTACTCAAAAACAGCGTTGTTGGATTCCATACAAACATTGTTTTAGTTCTCTAACTAAGTTAAACTCTGGCATACTTCGGTTTCCAGCATGACCTCGTACGGCAGCTGGTTGTATTCTTGCTATATTTAGATACGCTGTTTCTGTCCCTGGCAAAATTTCAACTAAAGCCCAGAGGTTTAGCAGTTGGATCTCTTCTAAATCTGCTAAATTATCTACGAGTAGTAAACTCATTGGTTGGTTTCAGAGAGAAGAGTTGGAGAGATCGACGGTTCTAATACGTAAGAAAATATAGCCGATATTTCTGTATTAGGTCGAAGTGAACCAACTGTTCATCATAACTGTTAATAAATGTTGCTTGAAGTGTTAGACTTCATTCATGCATAACTCTTTTCCAAAGTATGGGACACAATCAGTGAGCGGTTGCATCACGTGAGTGGTAAAGTCTAACCTACAGTTTGAACACAGGTTGAGCCATGCAGTTAGGATGGTGTATTCGAATGATAATACCAATGATAGCTTTTGTAATGCGATAAAATTATCATAGTTGATGGCAAACATTACAATGCTGAAATCCAGCCCGAACAATTGAGTTGTACAGTTGCAATGTGAAGTCAGAAAATATTAAATAACTATAAATAAATAAGCGAATACGTAGGCTGAGAGGGATATCTGAAAGCAATGTTTTTCCAAAGAGTAGTGTATCATAAACAGTTTAAAGTTGGTGCAGTAAAATGACGTTTAGCTGTGGTGGTATAAACTTGTAGGCGGATTGAAAACCTCATTGCCGTCATGATTTTAGGCTTTTGGCGGTACCTCTATACCTAGATGCTTTTGTTTCTGACAAATTTTCTCAGAGTAATAGAATGATAAATGAGAATACTCGTAAAAAGGAGAAAGGAGAAAAACAACAGGATGTCGTGACGATTGAAGCCAGCAGCTCTTCGCATCCAAGCTCATCGTTCATCACGGGGCACTGCCATGTCAGAACGTGCTTCTGCTCTACAATGCGGATAATCGCGACCTCCTCAACAATTTGAACAGCACCTATCAACCGTATCAAGCAGGACAGTCTATTGAACACTGCCAGTTCTTCCAATTAACAACTACCACGATGAATAATGCGTTATGTGGCGAACGCCTTATCAGAGTAGGAAGTATTTCACTCAATCAGCGATGATTGCGCAGTTTCATTAACTCAGCTGCAGGTCGCAAACCTACATACTTTAGACTTCTTGCCGTTTTGTTCTACATCCAGAAAACATCTGTTGATATTTATAGAATGTTTCATCAGTGACCACCCATTGATGACTTTTAGAGGCTTGACTGGCTGAAAGGGTGGTTTAACACTCGTACAAATAATCTTTCCCATGCAAAGCAGTTCGTACGCAGAATAATAACGGTTAGGATATCATTCATCAATAAGTCTCGGAAGGTAGTTAAGTTGATATACTATTAAGGTAAATGCTTTCGGTCCTCAATACATTGATAACACGTTTTAGCCGAGGTTACCAGTGCCGGCAGTAGATTTCACATTAATATGCAATGCAACGTTCCATAACTGATTTGTTCTGTTTGGACTTATCAGACTGGCAACTCATCGTCTTAAAAACTTAGCCTATTGGCCGGTCGACCAATGATCCTCGTATACCGGCCAATCCAGGAATTTTATTGGCAATAAAATTAATATAATTGGTGTATATCATTACTATACAATTAGTGTTAATTGGAGCAACCTACTTCGGATCGCCAGCATTACACTGGGTACAGTTGTAAGCGCAGAGATTGTTGACTGAATTATTTCAGCCTGCCAACGCTCAAGTTGTTTGTGGGACATATTACCTGATGAACCCCACAGAATGATGCTCCTTACTTGTTTTCAATAATTTCCGTGTTATTTTCAATGAACAACCACGGGATTAAAGCCTACTTTAAAATCGTTTTTTATCTTTACTATTCGCTGTATTTATCTATGATCGACTTACTACTCCCTCTAGAGTAAGGTGCTGTTTTATAAACATACGTAAAATCATGTTCCGCTTAGAATATTGATTGGCCGCTGGTTGTTTACTTGAAAACTGACAAATAGGTAACAACAAATTTATTCTTTTGTCCACAAATTTCAGTTATTCACACAATCACATCTTCGTACGGAGTTGATTTCTTCGCAATGTACGGTTGCGTCGGCTTGTTCAACAGTTTGCTGTTGATGGTTTATTCGTTGACTGGGCTGAGCCGCTGGATGCGTTGGTCTACAAGGTTAGCAGCTGGAAGTAGGGTCAGTAATTTTTCGTTTAAACTCTATGCAGTTATGAAGAGCATTATTCTATTTTTGAAGCCATTATACTGGTCTCTTACCAACACTAATCGAAAGCTTTGGTTCGTAGTCAATGAAAACTGAAATATGGAATAAGGCGTCCAGTCGCTTACAAGTGGAGCATCTACGATAACGTTTTACTCTATTACATTTAGGAAAGCCGAACAAAACACAATACAGTCAGCGTACGAAAATCTGTTTTTATTAACGTTTTAAATAATATCAACGAAACTAGAAAGGAATATCAAAATGGTAATATGGAAACCTTAATTTCAAAACGTAATACTTTGCAATATTTGCCTGACTATTTTCTTGATCAAAATGTTCCAACAAGCTCACACTGTATGAGCAGACGTTTTCTGATTCAAAGAAATTGAGTGGTTACAGTTGTTATCCAACTTGTTTTCTGCGATTTTTGTTCCGGAGTCTTGAGTGATTGAACCGTTGCAAAATTTGACGTTGCCATATGCACACACCACCAGTTTGTTATGAGATCCGGTTTGTTATTGAGCGTGTGGCCAGCCAGATTACATTACGAACATGTTACCTTGCTGTAAAAAGTAGGAAAACGTTTGTGAGACAAAATGAGTTAACTCAAACTATAAACGTCTAACACAATTTAATCATTTTTTCCAATATTCTAACCACGTCAAATTTTGATGTTTCAGGTCAACAGAGGAAATCTTCGCTCTCTTTATATCAATTGCCTTTCTTGTGGACGCCGCAAAAGATTGCCATAAAAGTAAGGTTCATTTAAGTATTCTGAATTTTAAACGTCATGGTAGTTTAACATTTCTGTGACATTCCTGTGAAAATCAATTTCGTGATTTCATTTACTTGAATTTATTTGTTATCAGAAAGACAAAAAACGAACTCACTTCAAAATTATCCTCTCCTAATCCATAAGCAGTTTTGAAATAATAACGTTCGCATGGAAATCAGGCTATTGTAGTCTACCTTCAAAGGCGTTTTTAATGCAATTCCCTGGAAGTCCGCTCATATGTTTTGATGAAATCTTTGTTTGATTGCAGGTTTATCTTTTGATGGGAACAAATAAAATCAGAAGTTGTTTTTGTTAACCACAGAACAAGTTTTTTATTTAAGGGCTTTCCATTGCAAGTTTTGAAATGCAGAGTGTGGCGGATATGAAATTTGCATTAGACTACCCTGTTTAGACGTTAGAAGAACGTGTAGCGAACAAGCTTGTTTTCGATGATTCATCATCAGGTTAAAAACAACACATCTATATGGGTCAATCATGTAAGAAAATGTACGGTAATTTATCGAAAGGGTTGCTATCAGTTTCAGAACGATCACGTCGATTGTACAAATTATTGATGGCTGTTACGATAGCGGTCGTGATTACGTGATCTGTTCGGTCCGAACGTGGATATCAGACCATAGAAGATTCAGTGTTTTGACGAGGCGCTTTTGAATACATAGTGAGAGGGAATAAGCGGATGGCTATGGCTTCTGCAACTACCAACAGGCGCTCTTTGACCAGTTTTGATTGCAAATTAGGGGCGCGATAGATATGACGGAATGAATCATTGGGATCGATTGAGTGGTTGGACTCCATTAGGTGCGCAGCGATAGAAAACGAGAAGACGGGCTTGGCAAGATCTCGCTCGTCTTCTGGCGCTGCGCACCTAATGGAGTCCAACCACTCAATCGATCCCAATGATTCATTCCGTCATATCTATCGCGCCCCTAATTTGCAATCAAAACTGGTCAAAGAGCGCCTGTTGGTAGTTGCAGAAGCCATAGCCATCCGCTTATTCCCTCTCACTATGTATTCAAAAGCGCCTCGTCAAAACACTGAATCTTCTATGGTCTGATATCCACGTTCGGACCGAACAGATCACGTAATCACGACCGCTATCTTAACAGCCATCAATAATTTGTACAATCGACGTGATCGTTCTGAAACTGATAGCAACCCTTTCGATAAATTACCGTACATTTTCTTACATGATTGACCCATATATATGAAATTTGTTGGGTCAACATGTGTTAGTGTAGTGTAACATATTTTGGCGAGTCAGGCTGCTTAAACCAGAAACTGTAATACTGAAGCATTGTAATGCACGCAGGCATTCGGGTATTGTCAAAGCTCTGGGTCAGAAATCAATACTTGAATTCCGGATAAAAATAAGCATACGCTTTAATAATCGATATGTAACTTGTTCATATTTTGTTCGTTGGAGTGAATGTAGGCATCTCTGAACTGACCGCATGCATAGAAGCATGCAGTTTAGATCATCCTTTTGTGTAATATTCGGGCCACATGAGAACGAAGTGGTGATCGTGAGAGTTACTTCTACATCTGAATCTCCGAGACCGGTTTTACCCACAGGAGGAGTCTAGATGCAGTTCGAGCCGGCAATCCTTGGATTTCTGAGCGAATATCTGGGACCAGTTAACTGCCAGTTCGACGGACAGAGGTTGCAAATAATAATGTGGATGAATTCGAGAATTGTCACATTTCGGTCAGTGTATCTGAAATTATACGAGTTGTTCGATCAGCTTGATAAATCTTTCACTTTTTTACTGATTGGGAATAAACTTCTCCGTTTAGAATGAACTTGGTTCCGAATCTGATGTCATTTTCAAGATGGGCCATTTTAATATGTTCCATAGTCACAAGTGACCATGTTTTGGTGAATTTTTATAAGGTTGGCGTACAGAATACTGATAATTAAAGAAAGATTCGGAATGACGTCAGTTGTAATAGAGGTTCTTTCTCATAAATCCACAGTTTAGTACGCAATAATTAAGCAATTGAAACAGGCTTAATGGGTGTTTTAGTCACACACTTTCTTCTTGGATAGATACAGTTTACTTTATGTAAAAAAACACGCACAGTTTACTGAATCTTAGTTTCGAATTCGACACCATGTAAACTTTTCCCTATTTCCACTTAACTCATCAACACTTGGATTAATCTATGCCTAAACAAATCAGCGGCGGTTAGGAGAACTGAGATACGAGTTGAAATACATTGTTTTGCGAACTCATTGTTGACCCAACCAAATACCTCTGCTTCGAACATTACTTTGCATCAAGTTTTTTTCATGCAACTATTGGAAGTTCTTGTAGGCCGGACGCTCTGACGTTGACCATCTATTTTGAACGCGAGCCAGACACATGTGGCATAGATAAACAGGAATGCAGTGTTTGTTGGGGAGAAGGATCTAGTGAAAAAATAAACACAATCCTCAGCCAAGGCCACACTGCACAAGACAACGGAAAACAAAGTGGAGTCAACTACACGGCAGTGAGCTGCGTTATGTGCGCAACCACTGTGAATTGGTGGCTTAAAATCCTACATATCCCTCCAGATTAAACGAGGTGTTGCCCACTCAGAGACACTGTTGTCATCTATCACTACTGTAATGCGCAAGTCTTGATTTGTCCTATAGAGGTGAACGGATGAAAGAACTGGTGAACGTCTACTAAAAGCTTTGAAGAATTTACGTAAGATTAAATGTATTTGAAAACTAAACCAATTAATAGGTCATGATTGGAAGGTTTTTCCAAATCCTACCCAATCTTCAAAGATTAAAGTGTGTGACCACGTGACCACACATTACTTCAGATAGTTGTTTGTTGCAGCGATCCTATCGAATGGAACCACCGATATGGATTGGAGAGTAGTCGATCCGTTATACTGTTTCTTTTGCCAGTGCTAGTAGAACTATTAGTTTGTACTCTACAGTCTATTCAATGTTCCCATTTGCTTAAAATACGTATGGTTCATTTTTCAACCGTGCTGCATGTTTAAGTTTGTTAACAAAAACACACCGTGTACTCTACAGATAGAAGCAAACTGAACGGTGCCACTTTTTTCTGCCACTTGTTCATAACTTTGCTTGGTCTAGTGATTTTTAAGCAGGGGCTCAAGTCTACTTACTTGGAAAGAAAGTCATACGTTACCACAGTCAATGTTTTAGGGCTTAACCATCTTGAAAGTCAAGCTTAGTAATGAGAATCGCCTCAGAAATTCGCCTACTTGACTCGGAAATGATGACACCAGTTGTGGTGATTATGTTCTTGAAATACATTGGAACTTTCAAAGGACTGACGTTGCTTCAGGATTGCTCTCATTTTACTGAATTCTTTGTTCACTCAGCTGAGTTCCACTGCCAGTTTTGCTGGAACCGAGTTTTGCCAGTTATAACCGATAGTAAACAGTCAGAAGCAGAAATCGACCAGCACCAAAGCCTCAATCCGGTTTGTAATACTTCTGTATTATAAGATAGATTTATTAATTTTTTTTCGGCTATCTTTCTTGGGACTTCACACATCCGTACAACACAGAATAAATAAGCAATAACAATAACTAGCAAAATTTCACTGAAAGGTGTCAGTGGTTAACTGTCGTTAAACGACTATAAAAATTAGTGACAGAACCGACTGGAGATTGCCATATATCGCAGTCGGGAAAACGAGAGAGGTATGTCACGTGCGTTGCCTGTAATAATGATGTGCCAGTTTGACAAAAAGCTCGGTTCAGTAATTAGACGATTTTTTTTGAGTATACAACGCTGGACTACAAAACTCAACTGAAATCGTTCCAATTTCAACCAACTTTTACTATTGCACCGATTTTTATTGGCTCCTAGATGCACAATAGACCACACTGAACAATCACATCAGGTCAGTTTGGTGATTCATGACAACTGGATTAACAGTGATTATACTGTTTATCACGTTTATTGATTCGTTCCTTAGTCGGGCTGATTTATTTTCTTTCGTGTATTTGGATCGTTGTGGAGTCGCTCGTTAAATTACACGTAGAGCACGGCGACGTGAAATAAAGTAAGCAGGTACGCTTTAAGAGTGAAGTTAGACATTCCTCTGGGTTGATGGAAGGTAGCTTGAAAGGACGTTGAACTTGTATATACAGATGCAGCGGGGAAAATGTCAGATAGTCTTTCTGGTTAATTGTCCGCTGAGCAATTCTTATGCTCTCTCTTCTTTAAACGGAAGTCATAAGGATAGACATTTTTTCCTGTGTTCGTGTACCACTTCGCATCTCACCTTTTCTCCATAGTTACATTCCGGTGGGATGGTATTGTAGTTTTGTAAGTGTGATACTGTCCACGTCCTTCACTGATTGTCTCTGAGACCTTCCGTTGGGTTTGTTTCACCTCGACTAGTGCAAAACGGTTGCACCAAGTGTACATAGTCCAAATTGTTTTACCATATATGTTATTATGTAGATATGCGTCCGCATATGCTTATGATTTAAAGCCAAAAAAGCAAAGGTAGCTTTACCTGAGTTTTCCAATGTGAGGAAAGTGGAGAGATCATTCTGGTCAAAATGACACAGTGGTGCGATATCGGAATATTTTTAGCTCCCAAGAAGAAAATGTTTTGAACTCTGGCTGCAGAAATGCTAGCTTTTTGTTATGGCATACCATTTTGTATACTTCAGTTTACACATCAACGTACTTAATGACAGCAGACCTCACAGAACTCCCATCAATCTCCCTTAAATTTAAACAGCACTTTAACAAGTTTCATAGAGAAATCTCCTCTAGTTTAAAACGGATTGTTAGGGAGGTTACATCAGGATGAGCATTATACTCAATAGGCTCAGACACTGGGATGTTTATAAAACATATTGCATCCATTGGGGATAATTACACAGTTCACGACTTTTGTGGAACATAATATGTCACAAGGTCTATACGAGCAAAATTGTCATTGTACTGTTCCTACTTTCCCTGTCAACCGTTCGGGTGTTACAAGATAATTCAAAGTTTGCATGTCGAGTATCTCTCTAAATGTTGCTTTCGCCCTGTATAGTTCAGGTAGTTCGTAAAGCTGATCTCATAATTTGCATAAACCACTGAGATTACTCAATTTTTCTCATCCGTGTCATTTACTGTGCGCCAAGGACACATCTGAAATCGATTCAACGGCAACGTACAGCAGTAGTCAAGACAATCGAAATTAGTATTTACTGGGGACAGAACGCAATTGTAGACATAATATATGTAGGTTAACTATTTATATGGACAGTGGATATGTGAAGAAAAACTTATCGTAGGACTCCCGATTCTAAGATAGAGCAGTCGCTGGCAATCTTCCTGAGAGAAGTGGAAAATAAATTTACCTACTTGTCTTGCGATTATAAGAGAACCAGTATATCATTGCTATTTCCCTAACTAAACAAAATATTACTCACCGTTTTTGTTCAGAAGCATGCTAATGACAAACCCTCATATAACGTATATCATTATCACCCGAATTCATTGATAGCGTTTCATTTTCTCAAAGTTTTTGGAGCATTTAATTAAGAGGAATTTTGGAATATTCGATTCAACTTTAAGGGACATGCCTAGCGTTGTTATTCGGCGTTTTCGTGGATAATTGAAATGCTAATCGAAATAATTCATGGGAATTGTATGACTCTGACTTTAAGAACTTCAGATTTACTTTAGTTTCTCTTAGTTTGCCGGAACCAAATCCATTAGGTGCAGATTATCCTGAAATAATTGATGAAGATAAAAGCAAGTATAGCTTGCTGCGTTATCCAGTCCAGTTGGTTGTGATATGATAGTTATGCGTTTTTCTTATCGGTTTTCTAGTTGATATAAAAAGACATTCCGATTTATGCCTTTTGTACGCGCGACTCCTCTAAGACTGAAACTCTGCATAGTTTCTTCGGCGGTTTGCAATGAAGTCCAGAAGTTTATCATCGAGAAGCCGCCTACAATTACTTTTTTTGCGTAGAACTGCACCTATAAATCTGAGTCTTAATCCCATGAACAACCTCTGTTTTTTGCAAGCAATATATATATTGTTTTTCAACTAACAGACCATAAACTATCATTCTATACGTAATCAACATTACACTTCTGTAACAGCGCAGATGACACGATCACCCATGTCAACAACGTAACTTAGGTTTTCTTTGGATATATTAAACGTTGACACAGTGAGCACTCTGTAACCTCACATCAAAGTGAATGTTTCATAGATAATTGAAATCTTTGATAAAATGAGGTAAAATGCCGAGCACACAAAATGAAACAGGCGCCTAGTTAATCCATTAAAAAAGGCGCTCGAAACCTTTCGTATCATTCAACATGCGTTTGTCAATCAAAATTGCGTTACAAACACCTTTTTAGCACAACAAATAAAAATCTGGTGAAAAATTAATGACAGCTTTAGTCCCTATACATCTTTTACTGTAAACTTCCGCAACACTTAATTCCTTCGTGTATTTCTTGGCCAACGAAAATAGTTGTTGACAGAATGTGGCAAACAGTTACAACTGTCCAATCATAACATATCCGTGCGCCAAATGAACGCAGACACAAACTGACACTTTCATATCCTTTTCTGCATGTGTTAGAAAAGATTCCCCTTTCACAAACGCAAAACTGTCAGTCCAACATGAAGTACTTTACGTCCTCTCGTATTCTTTCTCTTACTGGTTAACGTTCACCCATCTAACTTAGTGACAGGCAGTGTGCTATGAAAAAGGAACTGAGATATTTTGTTGGGATTTTTATTAAAAATTACATTTCACTGTTGACATTTGATTAGTGGTGGGTATGGTGATGGTGTTTAAGA
Organism: Paragonimus heterotremus; assembly: GCA_013368495.1. Classification (NCBI taxonomy): domain Eukaryota; kingdom Metazoa; phylum Platyhelminthes; class Trematoda; order Plagiorchiida; family Troglotrematidae; genus Paragonimus; species Paragonimus heterotremus. Next base: position 83,975 of record LUCH01001315.1, read on the forward strand.
ATAAATTATGTGCAACAGTAATGTATAAAAATTCAACTGACGCCAGCCAAGTTGCTATAAGAAAAAGAGTTCCGATTGCATCACCGAGTAACGACTGGCTTTTTTAAATGTTTATTTTTGTAAACGTTTTTGTTCTACCGTCTGTAAGTTAATAAATCAAAAACATCGTATCCACGTTCAACAACGTTAGTATGGTGAATACTACTCTTGCGTAAAAGTAACTAATTGCGATTTCTCTCAAACAAATTAGACTAATGCTTGTATCCGTTCTAAATTAAAGATTGTAATTTTGTGAGTCAGCTCAATCAATTTTGCAGACGACAATGTGTACAGGTTTTACTACTCACGATCAGGCGGGATGAACGATACTGATGGACCAGCAACGACATGGTCACAGTGTGTTCTTCGAAGAGTAATCTAATAATTCCCTGGAAATACCCACGGAATGATGGAAGACAACAGTGACCAACGATTGTTTTCGATACTTCTTCATCAGACCATTGTGTTGAGATGTTTATCAAACTCAAGGAACAAGGTCATAACACTTGACTAACTGGTAACTTTTAAAATTTCTCTTTGCTAAATCATTGGTTGTGTAAAATGAAGATGGGAAATACAGATGAATTCAGTGTGTAGTAAACGCTGTGAAAATGTTTCTGAGACAGGCCGTACCGATCTAAACTTTTGAAATGTCTGGTCTAGAACAAAAGAACATATCAGATTTCCATGGAACACAACAATGACGAACGATTGTTTTCAATAGTTCTTTATCGATACGGACCATCGCGGTGACCAAAAGCCAACCTTTTTCTATGGTTTACAAAATTACGACCAGCTACCCCAAGCTAATCAGGCAACGAATGCTAACCACTGCAGAACCGATTGTTCGTAGAAACATTGCGGTTGCCGTGGCGAAAGGTTACATCACTGATATCAACCTTGACACCTGTGACCAAACTGTGAGCAGATCTCTAATCCTATCATCTAAAAACACTACGGACTCTGTTCGAGTGGCTTAAGCCGACTTTCCAAAATTCTGCGCCGCAATAAACGGACCAATGGTAGTTTTCTCAGTAGTGATTTAGTTCTGTTGAATATCTATAACTGTAATTACTAGATGAAGAAGTGTCGAAAACAATATGTACAACTTACCATCTGCAAGATTGTTCGAGCTGACGCACAAAATTACAATCTTCAATTTAAAACAGCTGCCTCCATTTCGTACGGTGATACCGGATCATTTCCGAGAGGCGGAGCTGAGTACTAGACTCTGTGTCGTAAGTTCATCTGCATAACAAAAATGTACTCAATTTTTTTCTACCGTTGCCTTTTGTTAGGTTATCTGAAAATATTGCTGTCCAGAGGAGCATTCGTTTCGGTGAATACTTATGAATAGTTCGGCCAACACTTTGAACTATGGTTAAAGTGTTAACGTTCAAAACCAAGCTGAACTACTAGTATGCGTTAGGAGATTCCAGAGAACGGGTCTATTCACTTAAGATTGACAATGACCAGGAACCTTTGTAAACATTCCAATGAACAAGTGCAATTTGTGCTCTATTTGGTCTGTGGCCACTTGCAATCGCCGTAAGCATATGAACTAAATCCATTGCAAGTCTTAAGGAAGATAAATCCAGAACGGATACAACAGCTTCTGAAAATACTTTCTGGGCACTGTAAATAACCAAATGAACTTTGCTGGACAGCAAACTTTCACAAAGTAAACGTGGACAATCTCGTTGAAATCGCAAACATTCGTATAGTCTGTTCTGAAAATAACGCGATTTTTTTATACTTTTCCTAAACGCAGCCGCATAGCGTACATCTTAGCGAGGAACTGAGAAGCTTAAGGTGATTAATATCAACTTTGATCAAACAATTCTTCACTATAATTTCAAAGTTGACTTGTCAGAGACAACACTTGAAAATTCCTACGTTTTCATAGAAAGGTGTCAAAATGTCTAGGGTTAATCAGCAATTTATGTAATTCCCTGAAGTAAGAAAACAAGTTTCTATTGGCATGTGTTTTCGTGCTGATTTCAGTGGACAATTTCTTGTTAGCGAACTCAGCATCTGATATTAGTCTATTAAATGAAAATTTACTCGGAAGTCTTGAAGGTCTAACTATAAAAACTGCTGTTCGCGGTTATTTTCTTTAGTACACTACACTATAACGGTCTGTTAGTATATTCTACTAGTCTGTATGAAACTGTTTCAGTATAATTTGAGTAAAAACGTGACCATAAAATTTGGCCACACTTGATCACACTACTACTACTAACTACCCTACCCCCCAAGTTTTAATGGCTTCTTTTCTAGGTTCAACAAGGTTGCAACTAAACTCGAATATCCACTAATCCAGAGATGAGTTCTTTGTGCGTTGTAATCTGTTACGAACATGGATGTTGTTTTGGAAGTCGTGGATGGATATATCAAAGAAATCACTGAGTCTTTACGTGTCATAAGTGCATAGGTGAGGTTAGTAGTTTGATACTCCTGAAACTGACAGCTCGAAAAATGCACACAAAGGCTAGGAGAAATAGTTGATAAGAATTCCGAGAGCCGAAGCTCCCACGTTCAATCTGTTCTCCATATTAACAAATAAACTTTTATTAAGTTGAAGTAGTTTCAGATGCAACTGAAAATACAGGTTCACACATCAAGTGACAATATTATCTTAGAGGTCACATGAACAAAACAGTTTTTGTTTTACAATGAGACCTTCCACCATGAAATGTCAGCTTTCACTCTTCCCATCAGGATTCTGCAAAGCATATGAAAATATTTTACAATTTCGCAAACGACTGGATCCAGCAACCACCAGCGGAATGGTGAGCAGCTGTTTCGACTTAGTTGAATGAAATTAGCACCATCATTTTCGAAGGATATAACCTCCTACCAGTGAATAAACTGTAAATTCTAGTCCAAAATCTTATCCGCTAGACCACGAGATCGCGATCACCGAGGTTGCCAGAAGACGTGTGAATTACTTTCTGTAGCTTCTGCGCTTTCTTCTGCTCAATTTTTGTTAATCGTTTAATTGAAAGCAAGCTGCAGTTCGTTTATGCGACATTAAATCTATCAAACAGAATTTAGATATTATATAAAATGTAGCTAACAGGTACATTAAATTAGTTAATGGAGTCCTCATGTGAAAGCCCCGAGCTCCTAGTGGCGATCTAGCTCGGCTAAAAGAGTACGTATCTCTTAGTTCCATGCAGTTCATGCGGCTCCTTCGGATTCAGTAAAAGCTCGAACTTTCCAAAAACGTGCTGATCCATGATTGACGCATTTGCCAGGGAATGTACAAATGATAATTGTAACTGTTATATTAATGTTGGCAGTATATTTTATGACATATGTGGTGCACAAATTACAGAAAATTATAAAAAATGTTTCCGTCAGCTGAACCTTATTAGGTTCAGGCTTCTGGAGATACGCCACCTGATAACCTTTGAATTTGATGTAAAAACACTCTTTGATAGAGCACGGAGAAGCTCAAAATTCATTGCTACATTAAACTTTATTATATGCAAAGGTAACCGAAGTCATGACAAAGAAACGAGGTTGGTGTAATGAGACTGAAATCAAGCAAACATCTTGTAGACTTTGTAGCTGAGAAGAAAAAAATAGATGACATCAACAAGCAATTCTAGAGAAGAAAATGTGTGCAACTGTTGACAACGACATCTCTCTTGCAATAATTAACAGATGAAATAGATCCTTAATGATATTGTTCAGGTGTAGATCACTAGCCTCTAACAGCTGATCGCAGTGTGACTTTACAAGTCGAAGGTGAATGCTGAAATAGCAAAGTTGATTTTCGTACCCATTTGCCAGAATTAGACAATTCTGGAAAAATAATACTTATCAAAAAGTATTCGCTTTGTGCTCTTCCTGATGACCCTCTACACCAGACTGGTTAAATATCTTCTAGTTATACCAATACACCCCATGTGCCATGGGCATACCGCGCAGGTCGGACGTTGACGGTTAATTCAGCTGAAATCTACATTACAACGTAGATGGGTGGCTTACCCCACTCCATTTGCATTCAGAGTGGTGTAGTTATGTATAAATATATATATTGATACCAAATTTCATGACAAATCAGACTCCAATTTTTGTTCTATCTATGGTCACATTGGGAAAGCAATGTAATTTAGAAGACGAAATTCATCAAAGATTGTATCACGTTTTCTATTTTTGGCGGGAGATCACAGTTGATCGGATAAAGCTTGCAATTTAAAAGTGTTTGCAAGTAATCGCAGTTTTTTGATGAAAATGAGTCTGAAAACTGAGTATCTGCTTGAGTTAGTTTGAGTACTTAACAGCAGAGTTACGCTTAGTCGTGATTCGAAGGGTGCATTTCATTTAAAACTGGATTCTCTTATCATTTTCTCCCTGTATAATTTAAGTTTGAATAAATTACAACCGTCTTGTATCTAACATATTTCAACTAACTCCGGTTTCTACCCTTCTATGATTGAACAAAGGCAAACAGTCCCAATCCTGAGGTGTTACGTGTGTACTCAAAGTTTATTTTGGTTCTGGAAGCTGAACATGGAGGTTGAAATTGTTCTTGTGCATGGTGTACTGTTTCATGATAAATTATCTGGTTTTTACTCATAAGCGTACAGTACGCAGTGAGTGGCAACCTCATGGGTAGATCATTAGTTAACTAACTCAGGTTTTATTGCAGAGTGAATCATTCGATTTGTTGATAGTTAACACTTCTGAATACATGAGTAACTTTAGATTTGTGGATGCATATCTCATTAAAACAGTGTTACACTTGGTTGAGGTTAACGGCTGAATTAACGTCAAACGAAGTTTCCTATCTAGGAACTAGAATAGACATTTGTGAATCCTTGTAAAAATATCCTGCTGGTTCCTTCAGGCGGAAATTGTTAAGGAAACGTGACTGGTCAGTCTACTGAATAAATCTGTCTACTCAGCTTGACATGAAGGATAAGTTCAACACTTAAATTTACTCTCTAGGATAGAACATGTAGATTACAGCAATAGATCAATGAAAGTATCAAATAAGCCTCTTACCTCTTAAGTAGAAGCAACTAATTTAAATAAGCTCATCCTTCTCAAAAATCATCCTGTTCTATGAACCTTTTTCTAATATTTACAGCCAACCTACATCCCAGTGATTGATAGGGGTTCAGTAGAAAAATACTAATTTTAGTCTGTTTTTCTATAAAATACTTTGCACATCTCTATTATTTTACTTCACGAACACTACGGTTGATAAATCTATCAAACGCTGCAGTCAAAATGATTGATTTCACTTACCTCTTCCTTTGGTCGTCGATTATCTTGTCTTCACTTTATGTGAAACAATATGTTTTGTCAAGCTTTCTGCTTAGTATACTTAGATCTCCCATTCGTTTGTGCGGGATATTCTGATGACTGAGTGTGGACTACGGTGATGATATTGCACTGCTGCCTTCAAGCCTATCGACTAGATGAATGTTGAATTTGTATGTCACACAAAATGTCTGCTTGATATGTCTGAATGCTGCGGAAATCTTTGTAACGGAATTGCTTGGTAAATAAAAATTAATTTTTGGACAATCTCTCCACTATAAACGGAAATGTGAGTTAATTAAGCGCACCAGACTTTTCTACTTGATTACTCGTCTGATGCATCGACCAGATGGCAAACAAAAGTGAACATAATTTGGCATGGTAAGTGGAGTGCGCATGTGGAAAACTGCGGTAATTTATGCTCGAAGATGATTTCGCACAGAAAGCAGCTTACACCGGAAAGACATCAGAATATGACAAAATGCATCAGACCCATGTGTTCGCAATTCCTCCGATAAAAGGAAATTTCATCGTTAATACAATTTTGTCGTCACTGAAGAATTGTGCTTGTAATTGGCGAAGCCAGAAGTCAACCGTAGACGATCATGCATTCATTCACTAGACCAAGAGGACTGGAAGAAAATTGAAGAAGCACAGGTATATCTGCACTGGTGACGGCTAGTAGTAAACAGGGTGGATTGGCACATTCAGTTAGTTCACCTTCTACAACGTGTACAAAAATGTTTGCTATCAGACACTACAAAAGTAAGTAACCGGCAGCAAACCACTGAATGAGTTGTACTGAGTGTGTTGAATTCAGTCATGATAAATAACACAACTATTGTTTTCATATTTGGTTGGAGGTTTTAGTTAAAAAGTACTTCCATACTCTTCACCGAAATGGTTCACTCTCATAGTGAGTTGAACCTTTCAGCTTATGAGCCGTGCGCTATCAGTGAAATTTAGCTGATTCAGAGCAAGTAGACTGAGGCAGAAATGCACGTTTATGAGTTTCATTGCTCTGAACTATTTCTTGAACTGGATCTCTACTACATATACTATTGATAAATCAAAGAGATTTTAGGTTGCTCTGTAGAATCTCACGTCAGCCGTCACATCGTGTGGCACATTTTTACTAATATTCCAGAGCGCCGTCTTAAAAGTCCATGGTCAATAAAAAACATCAGGTGATACGACCGAAAGGCAAAACAACATTTCTTCTAGTGTTCATACGTGTTTGTTTGCCTAAATCTATCGTGACAGCTTCGTAGCTAGGTACTAACCACCATTCATGGATACATCATTGCTGCTGTTACAAATTTACCAACAGTGCGGTTGCCTGAAAACAGCCTGGAGGTGGTGTGCGGTTTGATTATCAGGGCTCGGAAACCAGTTGTAATGATCGACCTTCATGATTGATAGTTCAATGCAGGATAATTTGGTCGAGTTTCATTGTACCTCTTGGTACTTCGTCCCATATTGTTTATTTACGTTCACCTTCGTCTCTTACATTACACTCTTTTAACACAGGCCAACAAATGCGGTTGTGAATAAGCATTGTTAACCTTCTTCAACACATAAACTTCAAGTGGTCCCGATGAAAAATTCTTGGTTGCGTTAAAACATTATGACAGCCAGTGCGCATTCTATTATTGTATCTGTCCGTACTGTGTAAGCGTGGTCACTTTTGTTACAAAGACAGAACCAGCAAATGTTTGGCGGCTGCATAGATGCCTCATCTGTATTGGGTGTCACAACTACGTCGATGTTCTACCGCTCACTTGCTCTGTCTGTTGCGTTATCTGTAAACGAGATGTGATTGATGTGCGAATTGCCTGCCGGCAGAGGGACAAAGTGCCACCCGAGGGTAGTGGCAAGCGAGTAAATTGATGTGTAATTTCAACTGGGATGCGTTTTGTTCATCTGTTGCTGCTAATGCGCCAGACCTGCAGAGTAATGCTTATTAACAGTGCAAACACTACACGTGGGCTTTATGAGTATGCACTTTCAACCAACTAACTTCGTTACTTACTCGGTGTCCTTTCAAACAATACCAATGTAATGAGCTTGTTCCATACAATCATTTGCCGTTTCACATGGTAAACTCTCCACTTTTGTTTTCAGAATTCCAGGTTTATTATGTTTGTAAATTTCCTACAAATATTCTCGGATCCAGTGAATCAATAACTACGAGTCAGATGTCCGTGCGAAAGATATGGCAGTCTTACACTTCCAACGTCTCCGATTTGGTCGTTAAAAGCACACGTAGTCATCCAGAAGCACAACTGGCTTTCGGATGCTCACGTGACGTGGCGCTGCTATATTTACTGCTCCTGTTGGGTACCGTTCTATTTGCATTGTATCTGTTTAACTTTACTAACACGTAAGCATCTCATTTAATTTGAACTTCGTTGCATACTATTTTTGTCTACTCGTGAAACCATTCAAGGAGTCATTATGAGGCAGTACGCTAGCCTGAAAGCTCCCGGGATAGTTAGGTCAAACTAAACATTCCCGCGGTTTTGCACAGCATTTCATTCTACGTACGATCTGAAAATTTTGCCATAAATACTCGGAGCTGTCTCTCCTCCTTTGTAAGGCATACGCAGCAGGAGTTAAAAGTTACAACGATACTCTTATAATTTAAATTGAGTTGCGCCCTACGCTGCTAATTAAAATATAAAACTAATGTTGTGAGCATCCTTTATGTATATTTGTGTTGTGGTTATTGTTCAGTGTGATGTTTCTTCTACACAACTAGCACTATATAAAATGTTGACGCACAGTATATTTTTTTGAAAGGTTGAGTATAGAATGCTTTAACCAAACTGAGATCACAACCGGCTGGTAGTTCTGTAGCGAGCCAATAATAATACAAGAACCCAGTACCGCAGGACGTCAACATTGCAGTCTATCTTGGGTATTAACTTTCAATAAACTCTCACCATCTGGACACAACTTGAGTGATGGTGTTTTCCATAATACTTTGTTCACTTACTGGCTGACGCTGCTTAAAGTAAAAACTATTCTGACGGATTTTGTACAGCAGCCGATGAATTACTCAAGGTGTGTCAACATCCTGAAGGCATGTTTCCGTTCCGTCACACAAAGTATGCTTTAAAAAATACTTTGCTTTCAGTATAAATTAAGAATGAATTGGGGGTTGTTTGAATATGTGTAAAAAGTCAGTCAGATAGCTGTATTCGAATGGCGTCAAACGATTAGACAACTGTGAGCTCGAAAAGTGCACCGTTTTATATCTTCCCTTCAGTACGTGGCCTAAATTTCCATGTGCTATTGACTGTCATATGAATTTATTACATATGCAAGGATTAATTCGGCTCATCTCTACTCTACCTTCTTTAGCCCTTTCCTGACGGCGCGCAAGCGAGAGGTTTTAAGGGATTTTGCGCTTCCTATATCAGTTCTGACGATGACTCTTATAGGATCATTGGCTTTTAGTGATATAAAATGTAAGTTTTTTTTTCGTAAGTGTTAATTCTACCTGTCAGCTTATTTTTAACAATTTTACCGAAATCTTCAAAGTTAATTTCAACATACAATAACACTTATACTATAACGACAACCATTTTTGATAGCTGCATTTGCATAGAGTCGTGTATTCCATCCATTTAAATAAAACATGTATTGAATAGCGGCTGCAATAGCGGTATTGGATAGACAAATAAGCACTGTTGCAAATGTATTTCAGAACTGCTGAAATATTTCAGAATTTGACAGCTGAGGTAAATTTGTAAGGCAATCGTATCATTTGAGAGTACTGTGCGACAACCAATAAACATAAGAAATATTAAAACCGCAAATGACCTGAAAGAACAATTGTAACTGCTGCTGTTAATTATAACAGGAGAGCAATTTTCCCACAACACAACAGGTTATCGGGTAATTTATGCAGCTGCGAATGCATAAGGATTTTCTAAAATTTACTTAATCGTAGGCGAGCAATTTAAATAAACTCTCCAGGTCATTATTTACGTTGAAGACTGCGCTGGCTTGAAGGATAAGCAAATTTAGGTTAGCGTACAAATGAAAGACATCGTCAATTGATCATAAACTGCATAACACACATTTTCCAGTGACCAAACAGAAATATCTTTCGTGGTCTGGTCTTTAAGCACAAAGCATGAATAAATAGATGTGATAAATTACCCAACGATAAGCCAGAAGTCTCTCAGTATACTTAGCGCCCGTGTGTTTTATTTTCATAGACAGGGTTTTATTATGGCTGTCCTTAAAATATATTCCACTCACAAATGTGGTAGTGCGCAAAACAATAGCAGTTATTTGCCAATTGGGACAGAACGTTAGCTAGATTGTTTTTGATTACGCACTTAATTTGAGTTATGCTTATCGAAAAGCCTGGTAATTAGCATTGAGTACACATGTTAGTGCTTTTTGCCAGTCCCATGTACCCTTAACAGTACTCTGAGTTAGCTGAGAAAATTAGCGTGATAAACTGTTCTCGACTTTAATTTGACTTAGGAAAGACATTCAGTGTTGAAAAATGTCCTAAAGAAAATTCATCGGGCAATGAATTGCACTGAGACTCACATGCAGAATACCAAACAAATTACAGGCGAACAGGTGCAGTAGCAAATCGTTGCTGGCATGAATCACTTGGGAAAGGTCGATAATAACAGTCCATACTGCAGGTGGCATGAAATACTTGGCAAAAGTATGTGCGAGATATTGAAAGATTTGGCTTAATCTTGTGTCGTTCTTCACGAAGAAAAGAAGAACAGGTAAACGAAACGTCCGTCATTCAATTAACCATATATATATATATGTATATATATGACCAATACAGTAGACGTGTATGTAAGTGAAACAAAAGTTTTACTTTATTTCGAGTTCTTAGAAAAGAAGTAATTTAAAGCTTTTATGTAGTTCAACTTTCTAATCGTCAGAACAGACACGTTAAACAATTAGCTGGCATATCACACTAAATTACGATTCGAAACAAACCGTCTAAAACGTAAAATCGAACAACATTGTGATAAAGCCCATAACCGGTGCGTTTTTGTAGTCCACTTGAATTGACCCATATAAAACATGAACTCTGTGCTCACAATGAGGCAGTATAAGCAGTCAGACAGCATCCAGGAACCTCACTTGAAATGACAAGGCAGACGGCTGACAAAAGCCAGCTTATTGGCTATCGTTCCTCACACTCACGCTCTATTATTGCCTCAGGTTCATTTCATCAGCATATTGGATTGTTGTTCCATTTTTTCAAAGGATGTGTTATGGCCTACGCTGATGTAGCTTTCATCCGCCTGTTACTTCCGTCGTCATGTGCACAAACTAAATTTGAGATAATTGTTTTACCAAGGCCACTCACCAACAAGCCCAGTGTGTTAAACCTATTCAGCTCAGTTATGTGATTTCAACGCAACAAGTGTGTTACATTCTTTTCTAACTTGTTTGATGCAAGAATGCTGGCAAAACTGTCATTTATGTTTACATCAAGTTCAGTAATTATGTCGTCATCCGAACTGAAAATGTTTGATTTCAACGTAGATACAGACTCACAGAACTGTTATAGAATTAGTCTGTTGATAAAACTTCCACCTGTGGATCGTACGATTATAGTGGTAAATATTCAGTGATACTTGCAACCCAGTGCTGATGTCTTATATGAACAAATGTCTTCTCATCACAAACGTGATATATGAGTTTCCCATAAATTTTTGTCAAAACTTTGTTATTTTCCCGAATCATGTGAAACGACTGGAACATTTAGTAATGGACAAACCGCCTTAGCAACCGTTATTTTCATTCTTCAACATTCAGTGCAGCCTTTCTCTGTCAGTTCTGCTGATATAAAACTGAAAACCGCCCCATTTCATTTACTGAACTGGTCAGCGTTTGCGGCTGCTTTCGGTCTCGCAATTCCACTTTCTCTGTTATTTTACATGGAACAGAATATCGCGAGCGCCATTGTCAATTCACCTGCTAACAAGTGAGTGGTGCATGAACCCAATTTCCATTAATTTAGCTGCTAACTAATCACTTCTTTACAGACAGGATATCATAAGTATCTGATACTTGAGCAGATTATATCAAGCTTTACATAGCGCTTTGAAACCGACGTGATCAAAGTATATTTACCAACAGTGACTTGTTGAGCACTCTCAGAACGGAACCGGTGAGGTCAAGCGTGAATTCTGTTAAGCGAGAGAATCAGGTAAAATTGGTGACCTTAACCATTGATAATTTAATGCAAATTGCTTCTAATGCACAAAGAAAAGATGTCTAAGACAACTGCAATGCGCTTAAGGTTTTCCAATAAAGTAATGAATGTGAAAGTAAGAATGATTGTACCTCAGTCCACCACTGTTTTTGTATTCTCGCACTGATGCATAACAGAAATATAGTAATATTTCGGTCAGAAAAGTTATATTCAAAACTGACAGATATTTGAGGTCATTTACTTGTCCACAGTGTTCCGCCAAGGCATACATTGCGTCTATCTGAGATTAGCATGTTTCACATGCTGGGTATTTAAGAACCAAGTATTTCGCACTTCATTTATGGCTTCTAATCTTGCTATGTGAATAGATATGCCACAGTATAGTGATTCGGACTGTAATGCAAACTAAACCTGCCGGGTTAAAACAAAGGATCTTGTACAGCAACTGGCGTTTTAAGTAACACAACAGGTGGCTAAAGGGCATCTGGAATTGGGTTTCACTTAACCATCCGGAACAACAACAGTGAGAAAATAGGAGACGGGTAAGCGTTGCCAGTAGTATATAAACCGAATTATAAATATAAACCATACCGTTCATAAAGTGCAGAGTCGGCATCCAGGATTACAAAATGTTTTATCCGTTGGGAAGCGTGATCCAACTGGAACTCATCACACAGATACAGCTTACGACAACACGGTCGGTTCTTTGTAACAGCAATCTTGAGTTGCCACTGTTCATTCTTTCTTTTTTTTTGCTTTTTGGATAGCAGAAATGATGGTCTACTCCATACTTCTCACCTCTGAAGGCTTGCCAGTCTGTCAACTGTAGAGACAGGTAAACGTTATGAAGTTTGCCGGAGGGCTTTGCTTCCAACTGTCTAAAATCGAAACCTTTTATCTCTCTCAGGAAGGAAGATATACTCTTTCGTATTCGTGCTTCGTAAGAGCGGTTGCAAAAATACATTAGAAACGTGTGACCGGATTCTCTTTAGTTGTGTGTTATACCGAATTTCAGGAAGTTGCTCACAAATGTGCCCAGTACAAGTAGCGTCCTCATGTCAGCAGAACTGACAACAATCTCTGGGATTCGGACCTCTTTCGCTGGTGCCTTCCTGGATCTTGAATACCAGTGTGTTACACTCACGTTCCTACGGCCAACATTGTCGTTCAAAGTTTATTCATTTGTGGCACAATAACTCTATCCTTTGAAAATGATCAACACACAGGTTGCATCTTCGCAACTGAAACAGTTTTGCACATGTTGGATAATAGATTGCGGAGCCAGGATGTGAATTAAAAACACATTTGATGACTTAGCAGTTAAGTCTATTTGCGCCAAAGCATAGTTTCTATCAAGAAAAGATTAACCATATTTTGTATGCGTCCCTAAAAGCCGGAAAGTCTAGTCTTCAGAGCAAAAGTTGACTTTGCGCAGAGAGCATTCTAGTCTTTGGTCAGGTTTTCAGTGTAGGCATCGACCTCCGGCTGACATCACATCTTTTATTTGAGAACTTATGTGATCTTTTTTTTCATAGGTTAAAAGTGTCAGTCTCGGGATGCACAAAACTAACTGATGAAACTGATAGTGACACGATCACAAGCTCATAGTTTGTTGTCCTATCAATAAGGCAGCGAAGTTGAAAGCTTAGAGCTAGTTTTGCCTGTTCAGAACTTGGTTGCTGATAATAACTTTAAAAGTGGAACCAAAAGTTTGTTTGTGCTATCTGCTAACAACCCGACTACTGTTGTAATCTCCCCTGCATCTGAAAAAACCCTTCTCTACCCGGTTTAGCAAAATGAAATGCACATCCTCTCTTAACTTTCCCGATTCAGCTCATTCCAACCTTCGGCGCGCTAGTCATTGATGACGTACATTTCGGTGACTGGAACGACACCAAAATTATATAGTTCGTGATTCATTATGTGAAACACTCTGAAACCGTGTCGGACACTCTGACCCACATCTGGCTACCCGCAGCCTGTATCACAAAACGTGGCTCCATTCAAGCGATTTGAGTGGTACTGTTGTCAAGAAAAGAGCGATCGTAGACTGTTCTGGTTCTTAATCGTCTCCACACTTACCACAATTCAGTGTCGAACTGAGTCTGACTGAAACCGTCAGGCCCAGAGTTTTTTCAAAAGATTTCAAACTCATTAATCCGGAGCGTATTGTTCGTCGTCTTGCACGTCACACAGGTCTTAGCAGTGTTCACAGGTGTGAGTCAAGCTTCTCCCCTTCTACTCAAATAAGACTACACTATCCAGACACTTATTTGTTTCGGTGGACGATAAGGTCACTCACAACTCAGAACGTTCCTATCTAAAGGTGCATTTCCAAAGGGAAGAATTGCTGTCGGAAGACTCCCCATAGCGAGCTGATTGCTATCAAATACTTAATTTAAGTGTGAGAAGGAGTTACACCTAATCATTTGCAAGACTGATTTTGAGAACCATCCATCATTGTGTGGCGAACTCAAGAATCCTCCAGTTCTTCGATGTTCACCGTACATCGTCGGGGTTTGTTAATAGTTAACGCAAATATTCAGAACTTTATTGTTACACATTATGGCATAAATCGGTGAATGGCTTGTACGCGTGACACATGGGAACAACTGGTTTTTCCTCCTTCAACTGTCCATCAACACTATGCATTCAATCTCTTAGATCGCTGTGAGCAATGCTGTGCTCAAGAGAGACTGCTTTATCCCCAGCTTCCAGCCTCTGTTGGTAAATAGTAATCCCAATTCGCTGAGCGAACGGCAAAGTCTGAGTTGCCTCAAATTTGGTATTCCACCAAAGGAACATCTAGTTCATTCACTTTCGTCTCAGAATTGTCAGACTTGTCGAAATTACAGGATGTTTTAGACACTGGTCACTGATCAATTGTCAGAATTAGTTCGATCTCACAATAGAACTTTAGAATCTCTCCAATAAAGCCATGGATCAAGATATTTGTCTAACATACACAGAAATGTGAGTGTGTTGAATCAAAGGATGTCCTCGAAACAGTGAAGTTTTTTTGTTGCTCTAATGAACATCGAAAGCAAATATGGTCCCAATCATGACTAAAAGGCAACCTTACAGAAACTGTTGCACACCGGACACAACATGTAGCGAGTACATTCCAATGGACAGGCTGCACCAGGTGAGACAATAGTTGGCGCTTTTGCAAACTTTCTTGATATGATTGTTTTCGACGCGCAAATGATGAAGGTTTATGAGAAACGGCTTGTAGTCGCCGCAAAGTAGATGTCAGTTAACTTACTTCCTAGCAGCAGATGGTTTCTGAGTACCGAATAAAAGTCAGTTGATCCAGGTGGTACACCAGCTACTTCCTGGATAGGCTTCTGGGGTTAAGGGAGAAACTTGTTCCATGGCCATCGCAATTACATTAACTATTTGTTTGCAAATTTCACAAATATCAGCAAACTGTAGGCATGCCTCATCAGTAGCGTCCACTGCAAGCCTGTGTAGACGGAAAAACGGTCTGCAGTCTAATCGTCGTTGGAATATGGTTCCCAAATTCCTCACCGACGTGATTACAACGTTGTTTCATAATAGCTACTTGCTACCTTTAGAAAATGTGTCACATTACTGACAAAAATTTAGGTACGGAGATCAGTAACAGGTAAGCTGAGGTACTTGCTGGTCAGTAACTGAAAAAATGTTACTTCAATTTATGGTAGCCGTTGCACAACAGTTATGTTTGTAAAATATGTATTCTGGTCAAAGTCACATGTCTTTGCTAACTCCAACTTTCTTGCCAATTTTATGGGTGCACATAACGAAAACTAACCAATGTTTATCTTTGGCTAAAGTGAGACCCTCTACATATCCTTAGAAAAGATTTCGGCAAAATAATAAAATTAATTTATTTTTCACACATTTGATCAGAAGTGCGAAACGAAGCTGAAACATATGGTGTTCTCCGGAGCAGCAGTTTGAATATTCTAAAAACATATGAACATATAACAAATTTCAGTTTTTGAATCAGAACATCCTCAGAAAATTTCCGATTTAAAGGATTAGACATACAGAGTGAAGAAAAAAGCATTTTGAATGCAGCCGATCAAAAGTGACTATGCGTGAGACGATGCACTACTGGACAACCGCAATACCAAAACAGATCAATCTTGTTATGCAGTAAGATTTCAATAGGTAAGTCAAATTAACTTCGGAATGGCTTTCGACGGTGCGTTTTTGGTTAATTGGAACAACAACAGAAAGGATGTTTTGAAGTGTGATACTCTGTCCACTTTAAATCATTGACTTCATACTGAATCTCTCTAGGTTTCGTCCTTCAGCATCAAACGATACATCCAACGTTTTCAGTGTTTCCAACACTTTGGACACACACTCCTTGATGCGGATAGATGGTTATCAGTTAGTTCTTCCCTTACAAATGATGTTGTGAGTAGGTGAGAAGTCAACAGAATATGATAAACAACGGGTGATTTTTGGTATGTGGAGGGCGAATTTACTTTGTGTTACATATACTGCTGTCCTGTAGGTTCCTCATGAAGTCTCGAAAATTTAGATTAAATCCGACTATGTTATTAAGGCGATGATAAACGTTTCAGGGATAACAATCTAACATTAGTGTTCTGTTGGTTCCAATTTGTCAGGCTAATGTGATCAATGGATATAAGATAAACGCTTCATAACCAGCATGCGTACAATTTTGTTGTTTCGTTAAAGGTTGCGCAAGGGTCCCGCTAACCACTGGGATCTATTGATGGTTTCCTTAATCAATTTGTGTCTCTCTGTATGTTGCCTGCCCTGGGTACACGTGGCCTTGCCGCATTCCCCACTGCACGTGAAAGCGCTGGCTGATACTGAGGAGCGCGTGGAAATGGGACATCATATTCGACAAACGTGAGAATCATTGTTGCATAAAAAACTCCTTATTGTGGTTATATCTTCATCCGTTATGACAACGCTGTTTTACTACTGTCCTTAAAGTTTGTTAACTTTTAAATTCGTGTTAGTTATTAACATATAACAAAATATGCCAGTGAGGAAAACTGCAGCTAATGTATACTTTTGTAGGTATGTCCTGTTTTTTGGCATATATACTAAGGAACATTCCGGATTTCACAAGTGGATCGTCCGAAAGGTCTAGCAACCCGTTGTGTCAGTACACAATGAGCGCTTCAGCCACCAATTTTCAATTTTCTTTAGCTTTCTACGATGAAGCAAAAACACGAAAATGCCTTTATATTCGTGTAGTTGTGTAACAGACTATTTTGTTGTTCTATTGATAACTGTAGAAAGATTCTTCCTATATTCGTTAAATAAAATATTATGTGCAAATTCCATGACCGAGTCGGCGAAGGTTTTTATATTGTTACGTTGACACTTCGCACGTTTGTATCGGCTGCATCTCCATTAAAACCATTCGCATATGACCAAAGTAAATAAAGGTAACGTCAGTGACTTTCTTGAAAAAGAATGATGAAAAAACATTTTCCGTCCAGAGGAACCAGTGAATATTGCATCAATGCCCAGTGATTGGAAAATGCATTTGGTCTGCACTGATTCGATGTTCTCTTGCATCATCGAATGACCGAGCCCAGTTGTAAAATATTCGGACCACCGTCTTGGCCTTGCATCTCACCTAATAAGGAGTCTTTTGTTTCTGGACAAGTTGTTTTCGTCCTCGATTCGAATCCAACCGAAGTTCATCTTTGTCTCACTACTGGGATTCATAAGTCGATCAATCTGCAAAACTAGTTAGTATTAAGATAAAGATCAGTGGATTGCAATCCGAAACGTGAGGAACAACACATCTCGTAGGTAGCGCTAAACGTAAGTCAACATGATAAGTATCCATGATAAGTATCCATGGTGTACTGTTCAACTTTGAAAAGCAGTCTGAAAATTGGCTGCTTTGAATGAAGTAGTTGGATTAAAGTTGGTAAATACCAGCATTTCCTTGTGATGCGCCAATACTAAATAGTGACGAATGTGGAATAACAATTTATACCATTGGAGTTCTAACGGAACGCAAATTGCAAAATCCCATAATCCTTAAACCAGACAGGTGTTCGGCATCACTCGTCTAGGATAGGACGAACTTCGTGTTATCATCTCTGAATGACAGACAGAGAGGTTGGTAAGCGAAAAAGAATACGGAGGTACTTCTCAACCGTGGCTGGGTAGATGAGGATACACAAACTCCAAACAGCCTAGCGGTTGTTCAAAGTTTCAAGCGCATGGTTTCCGTAAGAGTTAACAGTAGAGTATTCCATTTTAACAGATGTTATCCGTGTTTACTTCGTTCATGTTTATACATGTTCACCTGACCATAAACCAGTAAAATGGCTTGTCAATATTGAAATGCCAGTCGTTCCAAATTTCGGTGGAAATAATATCAAAGACTCCCCTAATTTTTTGAGTACGTTCTACCAAGTCATTAACAACTATGCACATATGTGCTTGTCAGAGGTTCAACCTCTTTTAATTGTTCACGTGTGAAGACCTATTGGCATTGTTTGTGAAGTGACCTTTTCGAAAAACATCTCTCTTTCCAGACTGCAGTGTATCTGAAAATCTACGTACTGGGAACGTCAGTTTGAATTTCATAAACAAACCTTACAGGCAAAGTGGTGGTTCAACGATGAGTAACCCACTGGATCCATTTCTCGCTACTTCTACTTTAGCATGAGAAAAGAACAACTAAGTGATATCAAAGTATAGCTCTTAGACTACAGACACCGTGTAAATGATACTGAGTCCATATTTTGTCTACCTCATTCTGAGAGTGACATGGTAGATAGAGTCCGAAGTAATCCCGTCCCAAATTAGCATGTTCATCACAAGAAGATCAACGAATTCGTAAGCTGCGGCAATTTTGGACCATCACATATGCACTTTACTGGGATCAGCCATGTGACACATATTCCAAGTGTAATGAGTAGTTTGCTAATCAGAGTCTGTTGCATCAGCGTATCTGACTCTGTTGATTAGGACCTAGAAATACCCATGAATCCGGAACAGATGAGTGTCCCGAACTCTCGATTGTACACCACAGCAAACCAAAACCCGAAAGAAGTCACAAAGCTAAGGTGATCAAGGAAGTAACATGCACGGAGCTACCATTCACAGGAAATAATGTAGTATTGCGGACAACCAAACGAATTGTAGTTTCGTCAGAAAAGATATGGAATGCCGCCGACCGCTGGTGGTTACGTATTTCCACCCAAAGATCATCTTGTAGACACTAAATCGGATCGCGTATATCAAATCTCGTAAGTGAAGAGAAAGTTACGTAGAAAAAGATTCCTGGCTTTGGGCATTGAAGAAATTTACTCAAGCACTTTCGCACACGGGTCTGACAATCCATCACTTTGGTCACAGAAAATATAAAACTCCCAGTTCCGTCCATCGAGTAAGAGATCCCGTCGATTAGCCACAATGTTAATTTGATCTCACTTTTCATCAGTATAATGCACGATCAGCATCCACAGTTCTTAAGATTTGCTGAAGTTATCAAATCAAGCGGGTTGAAATCAGTATTGTGTTTAGAAACAATAGGGTTTCGTGACTAGTGTTGTAGTCAGTGTCATTTAAGCCGCATTCCTTAGTGTTTGGTGTTCATTTATTTTGCTTACATCCCACTGTAAGTTGGAACCTTCCCTCTTAGTAGTTATTTAGTACTGGCAAGCCAATACCGGTGTTCATCTTCTAACTCGCCTGCCCAAAGTAGTGAAGCTACGTCGCTCTACTTAAATTTTTCGAAAGTCAATCAGCTGCTTTACCGGAACTATTTCGAGCAGGTGTCTGATTACTCGTAGGTTGCTGTGGATAGCTATGGACTTTTTGAGTAGCCATTAATCAGGAAGATTTTTGCTAAAGATCCTTCTGTTGTTGTACGCTGCTAATGGTACAGATCACTATCAACTTATCGTACGGCATTCTTAACAGACTGCTTTAACGTATAATTGGTGCGGACGAAATAAACTGTCCATGTTGTCTTGCGTTAGATAGAACGTCAAACTGCACTGTCCTATAAAAAAACAATTCCTGCTTCAGAAGTTTTCGAGATCTCCAAAATTTCAAAATATTCTTGGAAAGGCATTATCTGTCTCATATGGAGATGCCAATGCTTGACTAGTTTCCAAATACTGGGCGAAACTGTAATGAAAGTGTATCGCAAAGTTAGTTACATATTTCTCCAAAGTTATCCGAGGAACCTTTGTTCACTTTACTGAGTCCTTCTCACATTGCTTTACTAATGAGAGTGGGAGCAGAAGTATTGGTTTAAGTATCGCCTGTTATGTTGTGACCGATTGCTCTTCAAATGAATCACACCCCTATCACTCGTGATGTGTAGCCAAGCCAAAGCAGTTATTTTAATTGTTACATCGTAAGTAAGTTCCACATCGCATGTAAGGGACTGAAATGTTGGTCAATCCTTGCATTTTTACCCGGAGCCCGGAATAAGGAAAAATAGGACAAAGGGAAGTACAGATTTTAATATATTTGACGAGGAGTATCAGTGATATTCCAAACAAAACTGCTCCTATAGCCTGTCCCCGTAAACAGATTTATTCAGTCGTTGCTGACTAACGATCAACGATAAACAACTGACACATCAAACCATCTGTTTGAAAAAGTGAGTTTACAAAAAAGAGGACTAAACGTTACTTGCCTCATCGTTTATCAGTAACCGACGTTGTGAGATAATAACGGAATGTGGCATGTTTTGATTAATTGGCTTATGTCTATGTATCGTCTCACCTACGCAAACCAACCCACTTAAATTAGTCTGGCGTAATCAACGGCCCAGCCACGTTCAATCACTTTGTAATATTCTCAGTTGAACACCGTCTGAATGGAATCACCGGCTTTACGTTTAAGTAAGTGTTTCGACTAGTTCAGTTTGACAAGAAGCGCTAAACACGGGTCTATTCCTTAATGAATTCAACTAGAAGATGTATCTGAGTTTACTGGCTACGATCAAATATTGGTGGCGCTCAGTTTTGTAATA
This sequence comes from Paragonimus heterotremus, assembly GCA_013368495.1. Lineage (NCBI taxonomy): Eukaryota > Metazoa > Platyhelminthes > Trematoda > Plagiorchiida > Troglotrematidae > Paragonimus > Paragonimus heterotremus. The sequence continues at coordinate 104,500 of LUCH01001315.1, forward strand.
ACCTCAACCCTAGATGTTCTATCTACAGTTCTGCAATAGTTGCACTCCGGAATATGACTGGAGTGCTCGGCATCGGTTGGCGCTCAGATCGTGCACGTAGGAGTTGTATCAGTGAAACAACCGGAACAATGGCAATGGAGAACACAAAGACTTATTTGAACGGCATTGGTAGTGGAAAAAACAAAGCACAGACACACACTACAGTGCATATTGTTTCAGATTAGTTGACCATGAATGTATTGTGTTATCTGTTTGAATGGCACGGTCCAGTAGATATACACCGCGTGGGTTCAACCAAAAACATTACGGTTGATCTGCCTCAACAGAATCATAGTTCGTCATTGCGCAGTTTTTCTCTCTTTTTTACCTTAACAGTAAAGTCGTTCATCATTCAGGGCAGGTTCTCACAACATGAAGCATAACCCCATCATTCCTACTCAGCAGGAAATTTAAATTATTCACGGCATATTCCCAACCCGCAATGGCTACCATCTCAGCAGTTTCTTAGTTGTTACCATGTCAGCCTTGCGTCACTGACGTGTCAGCGTGCCTGAATCCGTTTGAAAACTTTAGTGATGGTAACAATATTACCAAGGGAAGGCCACCTTTCTCGTACAGTTAGAACTACATCTTTATTAGCTACTATTATTTTAACGTGAAGTAGAAATTATTTTTAGCGACTGTTATACATTACATTGTGCCAAAGTGGTCAGACGCCAATTGTCAGTTTGGAATGGCTTCCACTCATTCAGTTCAGGGAAAGTTGACAAGCTATTTCATAAAAATTGGTTGTCTTGAAAAGTTTCAACAAATCAGTTAAGACACAAAAACTGGTAGATACAAACATTTCGTGTTGACTCATCAGTACTAAATGTATTATCACGCGGATTGGTTTGTTTTATAGCAAACAATTGGGGGAGGTAGTTAATCAGCTTGTCATATGAAAAGCGTTAAGTCTACGGCACGTTAATCTAAACAGGTGTCTATGTCACTATCAAGTAGTTACACAAAGAGGTTTATGAATAGATGCAGTAAACACAAAGTATCACTTAACGAATTGGTCACTGTAGAGAAAAAGTGAGTTCACACAGAACCGTCCTTTAAGGGTTATTACCTCATGTAACAAACAATACAACGACTAACAATTTGATATGATGAGCGTTCAGTATAGCCGAACTCTTTATGGTCACTTAGAACCAAGAGTTGCTATTGCTTTTAATTGAGGAAAATCAGCTTATCGGTATCCTCTCACGTTTTATTTACCAGTTAACTACCGAGAAAGTTACATTGGCAAAACCCTGAGATGCATGATTGCCAGAGTGAAGGAACGATTACGTGGTTGGGTGCAGATGTCCCTGTTACCGGAGAACGGTGATGTTGCTGAAATACGTAAACAGTCAGTTTCATCAGTCCCTAGACAGTTTCTGATCATTAGTCACGCTTTTGGTTCAGCAGGTGCATTCAAAATCCTGTCACGTCACTCTTGCAGTTTGCTGAAACGGTCAAAATCAGTCAACTCAAAGCAGCTCTTTGTTTTCAGAAACAGCTCTTCGTGAAATTGACTTTTCTCTACACTTACTGACCTATCGTTGATTATCCATCCTCACAGTTGTCCGTTATAAAAATCCCACCTATTCTGTAGTGAATTTGGTACTGTTGAATCATTATGGAATGCTCACATGTTCCATTTTTTGACGTCTAACTGCTTCGATCAAGCTTTTTATGTTAATACTTGTTTTCGTTTCAGCCAATGCACCCAAGGAATGTGGCCTAGAAAAGATAAGCACTATTTGAACTGTTCTAGGAATTTTGCTAGTCAAAAGTGAGGCAGCGCAATATACGTGGTTACAAGATTCTCAGAAGTTTTTTTAAAACAAGCGTCTGTGATTGACAACTGTTGACAGAATCCTTTGATCTTCGAAAACATTCTGTTTCAAAAATGATGGTCAACTCCTAACTAGACACATTGTACTGTTAGACCAAGAAAGTATTCCTCAACAAGGGAGTGGTCCATTTTTATACATGCCTTGTGAAATAATACTCGACTGACCTTCTTCTACTCATTCATACTTCATTGTAGTTTGTTATATGCTCCTACTTAGTTCAGGTGATCTGTGATCTGTTTATGTTGAGAGATTAACAACTAGAAGTTCACCAGGGCTTCCTTGGCCAAAAGGGAGAATAGTAGATGGAACAGGAAGCTTTAAAACTCACAGTATAGTCAGTAACTATGTAGGCTGTTTATGAAACTGTAGAAATGTTGTTGGATGGGGCGTAGATACAGTGAATTTCGGAGACATCACAACGGCACGATCAACTACGAAAATGGTGTTATGCCGTCCAGTCGATTCTGAGTATGCTATTGGTCAAACAGAAGGTTGAAACAACGGATTTTCAATGTGAAAAATAGAACCTCAATTAAATTACTAAGACAAATCAACCAGACCGTCGGTTATATGAACAGGTGAAGTAAGATTAACCTATACCTATACTAACGTAACTGTCTCAAAATACTTTCTGAAGGTTTAGATGGGAAGAGGAGGAAACTGTCCGATTCTGCTGCCAGGAGGAGAGGCACACACACCTAACCGAAAATGCACAAGGTAGTTTAGTTTATTGGGGCAAGATTGAACAGATATAAACAGGAGAGATATTACACGCGACCGGTTCTGAAAATGGCCGAATAATTATATCACCTTTGCATTCTGTTCAACTATGTAACCACTGTCGAAGGTTCATGGTTTTTCAACCGGACAGTTATCAGTTGGTTCACACTTTCTATACATCGCCTAATTTTTACCATGTATTCTGAGAGATGTACACTACAGCACAACAATGTCTACGGTCCAGTCAGTGTAACCTTTGATATACTATACATTGTTACTGGGTAGGCCCAATTTTGCTGAGCATCGTCTCCCTGAATCGACCATTTCATCGATTTGGAGAAGTTGTTCATCCGTGTGCTTTCGTGGGACTGCCAGAATAAAAAGTATTTAAGGACTGGTTGTATAATTATTCCTCATGGCCGTCAAGTTGCACAAGTGGGTGGGTTCTGCTGCTTGATGTTGTCATGAAACTAGGACTCCTGTCAAGGAATGTCTACATTTACTTTGGTTAGAATGTGTTTATTGAAGTTTAAAAGGGATTGTGAATAGATCACGAGTTTCTAAAAATTGTTGCCAGATGGCCTCTAGCCTGATTTTCGGCCTGGAACTGGGCTGTCTGGTCTTGTGTTTTGTGTCACTAGGCTGGTTTGTGAAGGTAGTTCAAGGTCAGTTCCCACTTTGCCAGGTCGGTCATATGATAAAAGCGATGAACATCATGCACTACGCCACAGAAACAAACATTCATATGATAATCAGCACGTTCAACAGTAAAGGGAGCCTGATACCATCAATCATTTGAATGTGGTAGTCAGAAGCGTGTGACTGTTTAAGTATATCAGGGTATTTGGACGGCATAAAGGGTCGGAGATTATTACAGATACCATAGGAAAGTAATAACTCGAAAGTGATCAGAGTGCTTAACTTGTTATACGATTAAGCAGACCACTCGTGGGCCGTCGTTTAGTGCAGTAATGTCAAAGGGCAAGATTTTGTCCTGCTATCAGTGTAAACCAATTAATGATAAAAATACCGTTTACGTGCAATTCTGGAGTCACATCTTCACGATTTTCTCAAAATCATTTAAATCTATGCTCACATTGATCAGCGACGAACTGTGTTCTTGTCATCATCGTGGAAGTTACTCACGTGTGATGATGTAGACGTTTTTATAAAACAGAATATCTGTCCAAGTTATCGTGTACAGTGTAACTTGTCTACAACGAATAACACTGTCCATCTTTGGTAAGTGGTCGGTTCTCCCAGTTCGTTACAGTTCACTGTTCGTCGCCATGTAAATGTTACTACATACTACCTTCAGTGTGCTCATAGGACGGAAAATACCTGTATTCAATTAATCAGGAACGACGAGACTGATAAATATTGTTTGTTTATATCATAAATTCAAGGGTTTCTGATAGTAAATCAATATAAGTTTAAACAGTAAAGTGATGTGCGAAGCATAAACAAGAGAACAAACCTGAATCAAAAGCTCACCACACCAAAAATGGCCCCTGGTTTAACTTTTTTAACAAAATCATTGTGTACATCTACGTTTTTGACTGTTCACCCTATTCGCCGTCTTGACATTCTCATTTTAGTACACTGTGGGCTACATACACTGGGCTCTGATCTATTGATTTCACTCTTATTTGGTCAGGTTTGTATGGAGCGCCTTCTTGTTTTATATCGTTGTTATTCTGCGAATGCTGTCGGGTGCAGGCAGATCTGGCGGCGACGTACTCAAGCGTTACCTTCTCAGTAGTGGGATGTAAGGCTTTAGAAAGTTATATAAAGTGACTGGGACCTTTTCCGTACGGTCACTTGTTCGTTACGTAGCTAAATTCAGCGTCGCCTAAATAGCACTTAATTTGTTATGTTGATGCAGTCTTACTACGACATAAACTTCTAACTTGCATGTGTTCTCCCACATTTTAGTGTGATTTGTCAATGGTTTTTAATTACTACTCTGAAAAAGAACCAAAAATTGAATCACGTGACTTGATAACAGGTCACTATTTGATGTACATGATAAGCAGTAAAACAGAAAGACATTGTGTCTATTGGTTTTCAGCTACTTTCACAAACACCAGTTAGTGTGGGTTTTAGGATCGATTTTAGTCATATTTGCCAGCGTAACTGTTAACTTCGATGGCCTTTGGCATACAAAGTATTTTCCACAAAGTTGTGAGACAAGACGGTTACATTTTGTCCAATGAGCACAGTATGTTTGCTTTTCATATTCTCAGTTCACAATCGGGTGACATATTATGTGGGTAATCGACCGTTGATAGCTGATTATAAATTGTTAGTGATAAATAAAAGCTTGTTTTTGGAGCTGTTCGGACATAGGTAACTTCGCTTATTCGAAATTCGAATTGGGTGTTCCGTTGTTGTGAAGTTAATCTTACTTCAGAAAAACCTATCGAATCTACGTAATCTAGACTACAATTATTTTAAGTGACTTTATTCGTTCTGGAGTATACAGTTAATAATCCGTTGTGAACAGCGAACATTTCTCCTAAAGGGGAGTAATCTAGTTAAAATTCTTTGTATTTAAGTTTGAACTTAAGTTAAAGTGAACAGATTAATATTGAATAATATCGAGTTGAATCTTTTGTTGAAAATTACTAAAATATTTACATACTACCGCACATTCCGCAGGGTCGTAACGGAAAGCGGAAGATAAAACTTTGCTTGTATCTATTACTGCAGTTGGTGCAGACTTTTACAATGAGTACGTTATTTGTTTATTTTTCAGCATTGTTCGTGTTCGGGAAACACGACTGACCACTATTTTCTCCCATCTGCTTATCGGTCTTTCTTTGCTGATGATTCCAACTCCGTTGCGGTTTATCCCGCCTGCCGTGCTCAATGGTCTTTTTGTCTACATGGCAATTACGGCCGTGTACGATAACCAGCTGTTCGAACGGATTCTTCTTTTTATCACGGAACAGGTACTTTAATAGCTGACTAGTTGACCCAGTATGATACTCTCTTGATGTCCTACAAAATAACTCATCATCTTAATCAAGTGTAGCTGATAAGTGTACATTCACTGATTATTTTCATTTAGAACGTTCATCAGTGCAAAATCCAGAAAGTTCAGTGTCTAACTATTTATATTAAGCATAGTAAACAAATAAGCGGTTGGCAAGTTTGAAAAATAAAGATTAACATGGAGCAACCACTCACCAGTATTCTAACGCAACATCTTGTTAAAGTGAGAATGTCGAATCAGTGGTGTGCTCTTATGTATACAGGAATACTTTTGAAGAAACTTAAAAATAAACCTCAGAAAGGCGTCCTTAAACCCCACAGATTTCCCATTCATCACGCCTGTACACAGTAAACGAAAGCCAGCAAATTGTTCAAAGTTGAGTCCTTCTATTTGGAAGCCAAATATCGTCATCTTCCCATTTTGTTTTGTAGAGTTAATTTCTCTAGCTAATATTCTGGTTGGCGAAAGTCAGCTTGATATGAAATTCCCCGAAGCTGCTTGAAGTAGTTCATCAAAATTTCTGTCCCTGAAGCGTTAAAACACAGCCACCACTTACCACGACAAATCAGCCAACTTTCACAGAACCGTGATCACCACCTTTCATAGCAAAACAATTTTCAGGTGGCTCCGCCCGTTTTGGGGCTCTGCGGTCAAAACTCCGTTAGATATAGGTCACAAAATAAATGTTTTAGAAGAAAGGAACCGAAGGACTGAGCGATAACCAACATTGTAGTCAGTGTGTATTAGTTATTCCAAAGAAGAAGTCCTCAAACTCGTGAAGTCTGTGGAAGTTATCATCGGACTCTTAATAAGTCACTTATATGAAATACCACTTCTCCATCATAATAACCGTCGACATACTGAAGAAGAGTACGTGGATCACTTATGACTTTCTATTTATTCTTGTAAATAGTGGAATTCAGATGTGCAAAGGAAGAGCGAACGAGTGAGTTTCCTCTAGGTTCCCCAAAAACCCTGCTGATGCAGCTAGTTTAGTTGCTTTGATTTCGTATGTGAGCACACAACTGATCGATCCATGTTTAAATTGATGTTCACTTGATGTCAAGTTTCAAACAGAGGACAATTTTGCTAAAAGACAATCTTATCCAGCGTCTATGATAAATATGTAACAGTCGGTAATTTTTCCTTAAGTGCGGAAGCCTAAAAATAATACAAGGTATGTGGTGAAGTATGCTTTTTGTTAAAACCATTTAACGTGGAATGCCGAATGCAAAAATAATTCAGTATATACTGCAGCATGTTTTTTTCAGCGCACACTTATACATTTGTAAATATATTTGTAAACTAACTTGGATATGTTAAAAGACATGTTTAGTGAATACCGTGCTGTTATGAGTTCGACTGAAAAAGCAGAAATTGGATCGGGAATGTTTACGTGTGTATATTTGGTTAGGACTTGAATTGGTAGGGCAGAAATGACTGATACCAACAAACTATACGCTACAATTCTTTCTCTGAATCTCAGTAACTTCTTCTCCCTACCTCATCCTACTTTGTTAGTGACATCTGAATAGGAACTCCAAAACACTTCCGCGTAATTTTTTTAAAATCTTATAAACAAGAATTGTTTGCGGTAGTATCATTTGTTTAAACAATTGTATAACTCCTCTGTAAAATTGGGCTCATTTTTTCTCGGTAGAATTAACTCTTTCTGTCTAGTTTTGTGATGGGATTGCTGTGGAAACACGTTCAAATCAAGATGAATTGACACATGAGTTGACAGTTGACAAGTCGCTGTGTATATCTAAAGTAAGTTACCCCATACAGTGCCATCTGGTGATAAAAGCGAATTTAACTAATCTATCTAAAGCAAGTGGTAGATTCTTGTGAACTTTACGTCAATAATTTAAGAGGAGAATATATTCAGACTGTCGTAAGACAAGTGGGGGGGGCGGCATCCAGGTAGGTTATCTTGTACTAAAGGTTCCGGAGAAAGTTTATTCAGCTGCAACGGAGTCAAGTGGTCAAATTATTTGCCGCGCATGAACAACTTCCAACTATGAGAACGCATTTCAACTTTAACGAGTATATCAGTCATTCAGACAGTTTCGTAGGGTCCGGTATGTTCACAGTATTTTCACTTGCGTACCAGTTAATTTTCGGTGAACTTTCAAAGCCGCAGACCTGTCTGGGTTCAGACGAAATTCAACCGTTACCTTTAGGGGTTTTCATCCCTCAACTGTTGGTTCTTAAGAAGCTTACTCATTCTCCACTGAGCAACTGATATGGCGGTCAACACATTTCCATACCTTCTTTGAGAACGATTGGCACTAAGCCACAGGTTCACGACAACCTGTGGACTGTTCACCAGGTTGGTTCTTAACTAATATGTAAGCTTTCAACAAGGCATATGGGTCAGAGACAAAAGCAGTGTGAGAACAGAGGAGGAAATATTCATGTCAAGTCAATAGTACGCTTGATGCACTTTGTGAGGTGCGTTCTCAGCTTTTTACATACTCACATCTTCAGTAAATAGGAGAAAATTTACCTATTATGCCTGCGCCTCGAAATAATAATTATGATCAGGACACGCGTGTAAAGTTTATGAAAGTAGTTGTCGTCTGTATTGACTGTTGTAGAAAGCTCTTCTTACACAGTTGTGTGAATATTTCGATAATAGAATGTTAGGTTCGTATAGATGTAAGGCTAGATCTGGAACAACGAAAGCACATTAAGACTGGGCACGTATGAGTAAATGTTTATACCGGGATCTAGTGGAGGGTGTAGAATTACCTCTGCAGTCAAGTTACCATTCTGATGAATTGTACGCACATTATGAGATAATGAGAAGCAACAAACTCAATTAATTGGTTACGAACAATGGCACTACAGCACAATAAGTGGTTCAGGGAGTTGGCACAAAGCCCGAAGTCCTTCAGAAGTATACCAAGAAAAACAACGAATGAGCAGTATATCCAGAGGAGGTGGTCGCAGGCCTTGGTAAATCGACTAACCAACTGGTGTGAAATGGAAACAGGATTTAGGAAATGGATCTGGGGTGAAAATTTTCTGACTTTAGTGGAAACAGAGACAAAACGAAATGTCCATGTCAGGTTTTTACCCAAAACAATCCACGGCTAATTAACAAAGCCAGCTTAGCTACAGTTTCACTAGTTACATGAAAGTAAAAGCATGCGTTAGAAGGTTTTCCAAACTGGTTTCTTGATTGAGCGGAAGAAAAACGTCGGATTCGTCAGCAGATAGGTCGTACGGACCAGACAAAGTTTCTCGTTCGAATGAACTGTTTAACATCAAAAGAGAAGAAAACTTACCCAGGTGTTTAATACCCAATACCACATAATCTACGTGTCTGATTACAAATGTGTTTCCGACCGGCCTGAATGCTATTAAGATGAATCTAAAAAAGGGGGAATGATTACACTCTGTAGAACCAGAGATGAGTGGTGATGTGGCCTGAGCTCCGAAGTGAGTTAATTGGCTTCGAATTATAGAGTAGCCGCGATATTTTAAACCGTAGATTCTGTGAGAACTTGAAGTGGAATTTCTCTATCGATGTTTGTTAATGGTCCGTGATCTTCCGTCGAAGGATGCTAGAACGGATTGTGGTAGACAAGCGAAAGCAGTCGAGTTTGAGCGGGAGCGACCGTAGGCAGAGTGACTAAAATCTTCGATGTTCACCAAAGCTCCCATTCAAACAAGAACGAGTATTTCAAGCGCTTTCGGTGACACAGATATGCCTGAGGTTGAGTGAAATTTGATTGTTTTTTTTTGAGAGTTGGTGTGATGCTTGCCATCTTGTTGAGATTACAATTCATCACCCAGTTATTAAAAAATGTCCGTCGTAACTGAGTAGTGTATGAATGGCCCCATTTACCTACTCTTCGGCCATTTTATATCTGTATTCAAGTTAAACCGGAGGTTTGGGATAATTTGACAGCTTTTCTAACCGAAGATTTTGCTCCATGAACATAAAAAATCGCCAACTATCCGAGGAATTCCCACGACCTAACGCCATCCCATGCGTTTCTTTAAATAGGTTGTTGCATGTGTAGCGGTACAAGTTATTAGGTTACTCACTTTTCAGCCTGAATTATTAGATTAACTCGAAACTTTTACATGGCTTGAATAAGAAAAAGATGGTATTATCAAAATATATAGAACCTATATTTGAACTACAGACATACGTGTATTCGAAACTTTATTTAATAGTAGAAAACTTCTCACAGATTGCTTCCTATTTCTCGTTACCTACACTGAATCAAGAGTATGTACATTCTGTCAAAGGTCTGTAGACAGATGTTCGTTACTGAATATATAGCAAAGGAATTATCACGAAAATCAGTTTTCCCGTGGGTGTTTGTACACGAATACTTACTTATATTTGGAAATTATAAATGTTCTACATGTGCCTCACTTTTAAAGAAGTGTTATGAAGGTTAATCTGAGATATACCTGTCAAAACTAACCATATATAAGATGTATCGCGGTTTGTAGCACACCCAGTTAGTGATGACGTGTTATAAAAATAGAGGACACACAGTGAGATATTAACATTCCGACTCACACTCAGTATTTGCGATCGCAAAACCAACAGCTTATGTAAACACTCCAACGTACGAATAAGACAATTAGTTCCACGGCAAGCAGTTTGATTCCGCCAGCATCTTCTTCGCTCGATGTTGTTTCACTAACGTTACTTCACTGGTCGCTAGCAGTTTTAAGTCATCAGGTAATAATATATTGAACGATTTGACCAGTCATCTAGTTCTTCGGCTGATAGAATGCGTCTGGAGATCGACGAAGCCAGGTTTATCAAACGTCTTACAGTTAACAGATCGGTTTTTAACCCTTTTTGACACTGTATTTAATTGTCACTTAGAAATATTCTTCCTTTCATCAACGTGCATGCACCAATCTGTTTTTCCTATGTAGTAGTTAACGTAGCTACCACTGAACAGGTGTATCAACTGAGCGACAGACTGTTTGGTTGAGTGTGTCATCACCATGGACAATAAATCACAGTGTGCACAGAAGACTTTAAAGTAACCTATTTTTGTACTACATAATTGATCACATCAGCAGTGCATGAACGGTTGGTCGATTTAATTGTTGTTGTTATTTCAAATAACTGTTAGTTTTGTTGGTTTGCCCTAGTGACTGACGACAGTAAATCGGAATGATAACGCTTCGCGGTATGTCTTCTCCGCATCTAATAAACAGATATACGAAACTCGTTATTTCAGCTATTATGTCAGACAAATTGAAAATGGCATCTCTCAAATAATCCCTACGAACTTTTTAGGTTTACCATTACTGAAGGCATTTTCACAACGCTGGATTAACCGATGTATGTTTGCCCCTTAATGTTGTCGAAAAAAGGCAACTTCCTAGGTATACGATGAGAACGTCTATCCAAAAGTGGCAAAAAACTATTAGGTCAATGAGAGATCTGTGGGGGCCCTGAGGACTCAAAAGTGATTTGAGAACAAAAGTTATGGTCTTACAACGAAAATAAATTGGCTACAGAAACCGCACTTTGTTACTCATTACATACAGTACTCTAGAATCTACGTTGTTACTTTACGTCCTAGAAATGTTGCATCATTTCTTGGTCGCCCACAATTCTTTCGGTGTCAAACAGAACCGGGCAAATAATTTCAGTTGATAGACTAAGTCAGTGAGATTGTTGGACTTGGAATGTAGGGATTCGCTAACGTAACTGTTGAGTAGGTGCTCATATTTTTCGTTATAGGATCTCTTCTGAGCAGACTGTTTAATGTTCACTGGGCACTCGCCATTCTAGCTCACAACCCCCGCCTTGCCTCGTCAACATTTTACCAACCAATTAAAAAAATAACTTAAACAGCTTGAGCTCTCTGCACTTACTCAGTAGGCCTCAACATTTTTGTTTATATAGTATGTAAATACTGACAGTAATTAATAGTTAGGGAAGCCTACCTTGTTGCTGCTGTTGTACGTATTTATATTTTGTAACACGTCTTACAGATAATGTGGAAATCTTTTTCCCATCAACACCTAAATCTAAGCTACCGTTGGAATATGTTATAATTTAGTCGGCCCTGTGGTGTCAGTTGATTGAATACACCAACAGTGGTCTCCCTCCTATCCACGACGTACAAGCGATCAACGAGCAATGTGATCCATTACGTTACAAAAATTTTCCAGTTAACCTTGGGATGCTACACACATATTCTTGAATGTGAAGTAACTTATGTGTGTGATAATGTTGATGGGAAATAAACGCAGATTATTAGTGTGTCGCATTGCCTCCGATGGGGTGACAGCCTCTTCTTAAGTAAACTTCTGAATTTATTTTTCATTCATTTTACGAAACCACTGTTACAACCGCTCCGTTGTTCGGTTGAGTAAGCACGGCCACCGGGTAACTAGTCTCTTCTCAGCTGCAGCATGTTTGCAGTAGGGTGTCTCAATTTTAACTCTTCTCTTCCGTGCGCCCTGTCGACATCAAACCGACAGTTAGTCTCCCTCAGTTATTCGACTGTTGCACTGCTTACTAGACAGTTGGACTGACGTTAATCCATTGGGTATCTACAGGTTAATACCATGGAATTAACGAAAGTTTGAGTGATACCGGAAAACCACGGCTTTTGCGCTACGGTTCGGCATATAACACAGTTACATAGGTCACCTCCATTTGTGTGAAATGTACACAGTATTAGCACTAATGCCTTGAAGTAGTCCGAGCTACCCGCAGGGAGAAGGAGTCAACTGTATTACCTAAGTTTGACTTCAGATTTTGCGGTACAAAATTAAGACGATGAAATCTCTAGCCTCCTACCTGCAATGATTTAATCAAGCGAGCTCTAGAACTGGTGCACTGGGACAGATCTGTACGATGGTCCCCCTATAGGTCTAAAAGTTCGCTGAATCTTTAAAGGAAAGGGTAAGATGGTGGTTCTAATAGAGTTGTTACTCTTGGTGACTGTCTGGAAAAGACCTACAGCATATTTATATATTCTTTATTAAAAATTGGGCGTGCTATTGGTATCGCATATGCCACCAATCAAAGATGCGTTCAGTTAGCTGCTATTACTTTTTACGTGATCAATTTGATGGCAATCATTAGATCCAAGTGCTAAAGTCTACATGTTTACCGACGCGTATTAAAATGTTACTATTCGTTGTTACTGAAATGCATTCTGATATTCGCTCTCCTTCTACCATTTTCCTCGCAATGTCTTCAGTCAGCCTATCCGCCGTCCCACTACATTCGACGCGTGCCACAACGAAAGATACACCTATTTACTTTAACGCAACTCATTCAGCTAACTGCCCTTTGTTCAGTAGGATTTGCGCCAAGTGCATACGTGGAATTAGTGTTCCCGTTCATACTTGTTCTACAGATTGTAATCAGGTGAGTAAAGTTGTCCGTCTGTTAGCGAAAAATGTTTGTTTTTCAACCGAGATCGATAACGGCATCTTATTCTTGAGGTAACTCGATAATAATCTATTCAACTAAATGCACTGTCTTCAACGAAGGTGATTATGATTTGTTTAAATATTTGAAAATTTCCCTTACCAACAGACACACCATTATTCCCAGGCTGATTGACCGCAAATACTTGGAGGCTCTGGATCGATGTTACTAGCATTCCGTCCACAGGGTCTGTAACTATACCAGTTTGCTTGACGGTGAGTACGGTACTTGGTGAACATGACAACCTCACAACTCTCCCTACAAAACTGCGAAGTTTCGTATTTCAGTTTTGTGTACTTTCTTATTAGTAGTGTTTTGGCGCTGACTCATCTAGATATTTGTGCAAGTTCACAATCTATTTTATGTTTCTCATTTATTGTATTCATATCGACTAGATTTACCACAATATTTGACGCCGAAAACGTTATTTTTAAAACAAATCTCTGCTCAATTGAGCCGTTTAGGCAGGTCATAAGGATGTTATGTATTTGAAAGCATTATCGTGGCAACTGTAGTCAGTAAAACACATAGCACATGCGTATATTTTTCTAGGAGACAGGGAAAATATCGGCTACGAATTCAATAATAATTACATTTATTGGAACCTGTCGTTGTTGATTAATTTTCAAACAGAGCAAATAAAAGTTGATAGAGTTAAATACAACAGTGTAGCGAACGAGCTCGTTTTCGGTTATTCATCATCAGGCTAATTACATAACAATTTATATGAAACAGAGTTGTCAGGGCGAAACGGACAAAAACAAGTAGCTATTTTGAGTGAGGTCAGACACGTCATCGGCAAACACGGAAACAACGTTTTGGTACGATTACGTCATCATTATGACGCCAATGGAACCAAGACGGTTTAATCGGTCATGGTGTGTGTGGATGGCCATGGCAACTTCAACGCCTGAACAAAGCGCTTTTGTGTACAAAAAGGTGGATTTCTTAATCGAATTCCAATCGCTTCGGCTGTGGCTAAAATTTGGCATCTGACAGCTTTTGAGTGACTGGCATTGATTCAGTAAATCGGACGGAAACAGGAGTCCAGGTTGACAGTATGATGTGTATCAACGAAATGTGAAACAATCGCACTCGTAATTGTCTTGGTGACTCCGCTGCTCTAGCCTATTGCAGAGAGCCTCAGAGGTGGCGTGACTACTGCATTGTTTCACGGCAGTCGATTGTCTGAACCATGTTTGTCATGTAGGTTGTACTGGTTGGGGTAGACCTTTCGAAACACACTGCTTTGCACAAGTTGATATTGAATCAATTCACTCGACTCTAATAACCTTTGCTGTACAAGCGACTAACATCCGGAATTGCTTAGCAGTTGCTAGACCAGTCAAAATATATGCACAACCAACTGCTCAATTTCAAGCAGCTAAACGAGGATTGCGCCGTTGTCTGCTCTTGTTTAATCTTCATCCAAAGAAAGTTGATGGTGAGCTCGAACTTGCTTCAGAAGCTGTAGTGATGTGCAACCAAAATAGAATACACCATATGAACAGATGAAATAACAGACGTGCATAATTCTCGGCTGAAATATATGCATGTTTTCTAAAAGGCGGTGGATTGTGAATGCAATTAACTGTATGCAGATGTCTTCTGTCAAATGTTTGGTTGAGCTCGTTTGTTGAATTTTCTGTAACGTTGTCATTTTTTTAGCAGCACTGATATAAACAGAGGCTTTATTCTTGCACTCTTGCACTGCAAGATTGGGCGGGGCTCGAATCATTTCATACAATATTATACTGAGAATAAATTGAGCGGTCAGAGTGCAGTTGTTATCAACAGCCGAGGTTATTGCTATCAAACTCCACAACCCCTGTCTGTGTGACTAAAAACAATTCGTACAAACAATTCGCCTCATCTGGCCAGTCATTCCAAATCCACTTGATACCTGAGCAAACGTGAAGCAGGACACAATGAATTGTTTGGGATAATCTTCAACTTGAATTATTTTTAGTAAGAATTTAGGGTGATTTCTACTGTGTCCACTAACTGAATCTTGATGTGGTCAGTCAATCGGTTGATGTACAAAATCACCATATTTTTAAGGTAAAATGCTAGGAAAATTAACTTAATGACCCATTCAAACATGCGTTTTCCTGCATGATACATTTACTACTGCTGTATGTTTCTTGCTATAAGTCAGTCGAACCTCCTCTTTGAGTACTGTTGGACGCTACCGAAAGTGATCAGTAGTGCATACCTATTGATATCCGAGGTAATGATGATAAATCTGGCATTAACGTGAACGGGATGATGATCAAACTAATTTATCCTGGATCGAAGAGGGACGGGCCCATGGTTTGCCGTCACCACGTTATTCATTTGTAGGGAGAGCATAAAGGTGAATGGTAGAATTACGTTAACTATGCACTGGAGCACAGGTTCCTCTACATTCGACATCAGTGTCGTAGTATGGAATCTTTTCTCCGGAATCTGATTACTGACAGTCAACTAGTTCCAACAGCAGTACGTTAGTAAGTTGAATGACTACTTTCGATAAGAGCCATTGTTGTAAATCAATGACGAATTCGAACGCTTTACATGGACATAATGAGGCAATCGCTTTTCGAAATGATTCAGGCCGGCTGACTACTATCAAGAGGATACCTTTCTTTGAAAAAGAACAAAAGACAGTGTTCAGGTAAGTTTAGGCAAGCTCGACTAAAAAACTTTGCTGAAGAATTTCTCAGTGAAATCTCCATTAAACTAAACGTATATGCATTTGGACACGCACCAACTGTATCTTCTTCCTTTGGCTCCATGAGTGCTCGCTGACAACTGCAACGATCCTCAAAGTTAATCATAGGATTTTTTGAAACATATGCAAGAGAAGCACCCTAATCCTCTGCACATTTACCAAAACGGCCAGTAAGACGCCCATTCACAGGTCTCAGGTACGCTCTTAAGGTATGCGTGGTGGTGACTGCACCCAGCGGCAAAGTTGACTGAAGCTGACTATGGCTCGAGCGGACACAACCAAGGGCAAATCAGCAATCAAGTGTACTCGGTAATGATCATCTGATGTGGCAATCGAATGATCATTTGCGTTCATTAGACTGGCCGAATACGACAACCAACAATGCAAAACCAGTTAACCCAAATGAAACGACCAACAAGCCAAACACCACCACTGAATAAACACATCAGCATTATGGACACAAGACAAATGAATTGTAACCCAATGATACCAAACAAGCCATCGACTAATGAAGACGGGTAAACAGGTTGATCCTTAAGTTTGAGTGTGAGTTAACAGCGCGGCTACTTTTTCTCTACGATTGCTCTGATTGGTGCTCCGTTTTGGTTTTGATTCCCTGAAGGGCCATTGAACACCAGCAACGTAGAGACGATTGTCCACCACTTAACTAGTGACTACTGTGACTAGCTGTTTGCAAAACTGATTTCTGCAAAAACGTCTTTCTCTATCGTTCGAATACCTAAGGACTACTGTTACTAAACATGACTTAATGCAGCAGATATTCCTCACTTTTTAAAATAATGTAAAGTATGGGCCATGTGTAGAAATAAATTTAGTTTACTACTTTACAATCAAACGTGTAAATCGTATAGAACTATGTGTGGATTCTGGGTGTGCATCGCATTACACATTTGCAATAAGAAATTCAGGAAGAATTGACCCCAACCTTCCAGTGATGATATTATTTGCGGTGGTCAAAGAACTTACTCAACATGCATGTACTTAACTCTCTGAATTTTCGCTATAGTCATTTTTATCAAGACTAGTTGTTGGTCACCACAAAAGTAGGATATTACATTCTAATTGCCCTCCATTACAATTTAAAACCTGACCGAACGTGAATTTACCAAACTGATGATACGCGGTAAAAATTACTCTGTTCGTGTGCTAGGTAACGGCAATCAGCGTAAATATCACCATCCACTGGATGAAGCAGTTTGAAGTCTCTTGGGATGTAAAAATACCATCCATTGTGAGGATTGTGCAGTTTACATCCATCAAAACCTTTTATGCTTGTCGATGAAAAAAGTGGATTTAAACAGGTTTGCTTACTTCTGTATCAACTCGATGGGAACCTCTGACAGTGTTTTTATTGACTGAAGTTGGAGCGGTCACTGTATCTCCGACCCAGAATACATGGCGATCTGAACACTTCCCACTGGCTGTTATGGCTGAACCTTTGCAATTAATAGATCGGCCATGCCCACTGTGAGTCCACCGACACATTTGTGATCATGGCTACCTCAGGAAAGCAGTGCTGGAGTCCAGATCCTGTTTGTGACAAGGATGTACAATACCAAGCAAATACAAACCTCGGATCCGGTACACGTTTTTGATAGGGGCTTGACGGGCAAGTCCATGAGGAAACGACAGCTGCAATCCACTGTAAATGATGTTTACGCTGTAAAAGCCAAAATTCCCTACTAGTTTTTGAACTTCTAGACCTCCGTCAATATGCTGATCACTTTCAAAATCCAGCACCATGATAAAGTGTCCATATCGGTAGATTCTTCGATAGTCATCGTTAAGCATTTTACAAACCTTGACTGCAAGCGCGCTTAATAGGTACGCATATCTCTAAATTTTTGTATACGCAGGGTTTACACCACCCTCTCAAGATCCCTTACGGTTCTAAATGGGTACAAGCAGAATGGAGTTACTCTTGTGATGACGCAGGAAATGAGATGAGCACAAGTAGGCTCGATGAACATCGACAACGATGTTTGAGCAGACACTGAGGAGCAAACAAATTGCTAACGTTACCCGAGTTATGCTGGGACAGACTTCACTTATTTGTGCTGTTGTCTACCGCATACCAACCGAATGTTTAAGTTCCAGAGCAAAAAGCAATTACAAAATGGTTGTAATTTAAGACCACTACCTAGATAGAAATAACGCTATTCAAAGTCCCATTTGCATGCCGTGAGCGCTGATATGGATTTAGCGAAACTTGGTTTAACACAAATCGTGTAACGAGCACTTTGTTTTCTCTCGGTTCAACTGTAAAACGGGAACCCATTGTTTCAAAGTAATGAGGATTAAATATCAATCATAAACGGTCGAAGCTGTCACATTCCTGGAGATTTTTCAACGAACTTCTTTCAGAAAATGCAATGCGATTGAGTTTTGCACTTTTAGGAGCTCGTTTGTAGTGCTCATCCTCTTCATGGCCGAGAGGTGAGTCCAACCCAAGCCAGAAGAACGGAACTGTTAGCCACTGAGTCGTTAACCTCAAACTATGCACAACTCATCATGTAGTGACATTCGTCTATGGACAGCGCTTATGTTACCCACTCACTTCCAGAGCAAACACTGTGATTATCCTGTTAACTCTACTTGAGAATTGATGTTCTAATGATGAGCAGAAGTTCCAACAGGACCAGTATCAGAAAAAATTAGAGATATACTTACTACTTCTTTTGCTCCCATCACTCACAAGTATAAACCACGCAAGTTGTATCCAACAGAGAAACAAAGGTAGGCAAGGAGTTATCACACCTCCATTCATATCAAGTAGCACACCATCAACACCACGGCAACGCACTAACTTGTTTCTACCACATTTGAGTACATGACGCCGGCTGGTGAATGCTGTTCTACCTAACGTCGCCAGAGATCACTAGTTTCAGATTCTGACTGCGTAACAATAGTTTAAATAAGCTGAGTGAGTCGATTTGGTTACCTTTATCATTTGGTGGCCAGCATTCGTTAATGTGTGACTTCGAACGACGGATTTCCAGATTTGAGCTTGTCGTGACATAATATGTTTCGCCCGTCACTGATATGGTATACTACTCGTGGAATGAGTTGTCTATCCACTGTACAAAGGTAATTGACACAGCAAATGCAAGTAGACTGAAACTAACGTGAGAGATAGACTAGTTGAACAAATTACTCCCGCGATAAGGCCAAACTGATCGTTTGATGTTTCGTACCAAGTACAATTGGGAAATCAAACGCATAAAGTATTCAGCGGATTTCAATTCGAACCTGACAAAATTTTCCGGACCAGCCACCTTGTTGAGAAGTTTGACTTGTTTCATTTCACAATGTGGGTTCCCATTTGTCAGTAGCTTCTTGAAGGTCGGTGACGTTAGTTTGTGTGCTTCAGGTAACATGAACAGAATGATATACTAGAGCCTCCATTGAAAGCTTATTTAGGAATCCAGTGAACTGGTGTAACAAATACTGATTCTAACTTATTTGTCCCTTTATTCAGCCACTCAAATATTGTTCAGCAGCTTTAATTGAATTTGTTGTGCTGACTTGACTGAGAATTTTGAGCTGCAAGATTGTCCACCTTAGTTAAGAACTAGTAAATTCGCTTGTCGTCCAGACCGTAGGACATTCCGATGATGAATCACATAGAAGTTGTCGGGCATTCAGGTATGAAAACTCGACCACACACTGCGCGAGATCAGTGGTTCAGCGATTAACACAAGGAGTAGCCGGCGTTCAACTACTGGCTATGACAAGAATATTTACTATTGATAAACCGGGCTGACAGGATTGAAAGTTGAATACGGTGCATTTTAAAAAGTGGATGACTGGAATGTTTATCTGCTTGTGAAGTCTGCAATCAAATGTGAACTACGTATGTTTTTATTGGCATAACATTGTTCAGTGTACGAGATGAAGGGATAATCTTTTTCACTTTTCGACGCTGAGATATTTTGTTGGACAACCTATGAACGACATATAACTCTTGTTCAAGCAACTCGCGTTATACAGTTTTAGTTGTCGTTGTTAAGGCAGTTCCGGTTTTGTGTTAATTTACTTCATCCAACACGAAAATAAGTTTCCGGTCCACTCTAAAATCGAAGGTTTTAATGAACAAGGACACTGGTAAAGTTCAAACTCTGACAAGCAAATCAACTGTGCACCTTCAAGTAGGTCACTGGTGATTACTTTCGATTTGTGAATGTGTGTGGATGTGCACTATGTAGCAAGTTTAAATATCAAAAACACTTCAGGACAAAACCATTTTCGGGAGAATGACGACGTTTTAACATTGCATCAGTAAGTTGTATATAGGATTGATTTTCACTACAGTGATGGTACTAACTGCAACTGGCCTGTCAGTCTCATAACGAATGACCATACGAGTTTACTAAAGAGTATCTCTGCACTGACATACAAACTCGAATCTAGGCTGACACTTTGAGCATTACTGGACTGGATTAAGGGGTCCATTTTCCTCTTGTGAAGTTGGATGTCCAGGTCAAATCAATGGGTGTTTTAGATTCGTCCAATGTAACTGGACACTTACAGGTAACGGCAGAGAAAACGGTAGATTAGTAGAAGTGGTCAGTAATTTGAAGTAACAAGTGTCCGCGGCGTGATAGGTATCTAGAGAAAAAAAGCAATTCTCGCTATCAGGGCCCTTCTAGGTGGACATAATGTTACATAGGTGGGCACTTAGACGGAATTGCAGCTCCCCAGGTCGAGCATACTACTGCTGATGACAGTAAGTTTGAGCCAAAAGGACCTTCATAATGATTTTTTACAGTGGCGGAATTTCTAAAAATGTGTTGTTTTGACAGTTATGTACATTCAACTTGGACGCCAACGTTGCAGCCAGTCAAATTGAGTTCTTACAATGGAAAAATTGAGATTTCGCAAGATGGCAGTAACACTTTGTATATGTTAACAACGCAGACATAAACGGCACCCGGGTACAAAAATCAGGGACCGACCTGAGGATATAGACCAGTGCAGATATTGGTTTGCATGACTGATCTTCATCGGGTATTTGGGGACCATCTCATCCTGTCCCGCGAGATCATTTCGAGTCACACTGCACATTGAACCCTCAGTACGTTCAGCTTGTCTTTCGTGATATCAAGTTGACACACCAGATTTAGATGAGCGGGTAGTTGTAATGCGAGGTGAAAGGGTCTGACATCAAGATTGGTTCCTTCAGCAGTAGACACTATACCGAAGCCTGACAACAGAATTATTATAAATATTTTGCGACTGCTTAAAAAATGTATCAGTCAGCTATTGGTTTTCTAACTTGTCGTCCTGAGTACCTGTGTTCGATTTCGACTGCGGATAGGCCTTTGCAAGACAATCACCATTTGTTAAACTTAATAGAAACAGAAACCCGATGTTTGATTATTTAGAAGCGTAGGCATAGTATGAGTGTTAAATAATAACACTATCTTCAAAACTCCCGCTGTCAGATGAACTTGATACGATTCCTTTCTAGGTAACTGTTTTGAGGTCCACAAACCGCCTAGAAGATTCGTAAAAGGAGCATCGCTTGTCATTAGCACCAAATTCACTAATAAATTGTTCTGGACGTTGCTATTTTCATCGGCTTTCTCATCGCTGAATTCGAATTTTTTAAATATTGAACTTATTCGTCTTGTTGGCTTAGTTCGTAGGGGTTCTTTCAACAAGCCATTAACACTGTATCGTGCAGCTTTGTACAATAGGCTCAATGTATTATGTGACTTACACATTTGAGGCAGATTCAATGTCAGTACGACTGATCAGTAAGGTACAGTGATGCACAGCCTAAATAAATACCAATTAACTCAGTAACATTGAAATGTGAGTGCGTACAAGATAACAAACGGTAAGGTGTGTGCTTTGTCAACATAGGTTATTAGACTTGATTAGCTTGTTCAACACAATTGACTTCAAAGCGGACGGTTCATCAAAAAAAATTTGTTTCACTGAATGGCGAGTGAACATCTATATTCCAATCGGTCATACTTAGAAGTCACTTAAAACCAGAAAGTATTAAATGCAAAGGCCGATGAATATAAAGTATTGCCTTATTTTTGAAGAGCGGCATATGAAGTTTTTTCAAAATTACAACAGATTACATTCAAAAGAGGCTGTGATTACGTCCTTTAGTATGTGCGCATAATGTTGAATTGTGTCACATTAAACGAACACCTGAAGGCAGCTTCATTTATGCATCTACGTTTGATTTATAACTATCTTCCTCAAACAGCCGTTTCTTCCTATACCTGCAAAATTCTGTTTGTTTACGTATAGTCGAAATACCATGTTGTTCTCTAAAATACTCTTAAAAACACACTATGATTGATTGTAAAATGGTTATGGTTATAACCTACCTTGCAACAGAATGCAAACCAGAAGCAAAATAAGACAAACGGTAAATCAGAAAGTTTGACAATTTCAACGTTAATTTATATTCACCGAATATTTAGGATTATTTGCAAAGGTCTCAGGACGCTATAAGGGAAGAAAAAGACCCTAACTCTGGTTATGAAAATTACCGGAACTTCAGTAGGTTGACTCTTGATATGTCAAAAAGTGTACATAGTCAAAACAAATAAAGAAATACTCTATCATTTTCATTGATTCGAAAGTATTTTTCAGCACATCTGGAGCTGTAAACTGTGAATATTGTCAATACTAATAGACCTCTCACTGCTTCACATTTCCATTATGCACACAATCCGGTAAGTCACGACATTTATTGCCCTTGCTGAGACTCACTTGGTTTAAGCATCCTGGCTGACGTAAACCGATAATCGTTAACTTCACTGCCTCTATTCAGGAACGATCACCGGACGAGTCACAGAACCCAAAATTCAACACTGTCACCGCTAACCTTACACCACGTGAAACCCTGTAGCCTTCCAGTGAAGGGTCAGTAAGGATCCAGCAAAATTCGAGGAATAGTTCGGACATTTAACCCCATTATCAGCCTACGGGCTTTGCAAGCGAAAGACAGAAATTTGGGGGTAAACTTCTTTGATTTACTTTTGAAATTAAAACCGATCAAAATCGTTTATCTTGTAGTGGTCAGGATGAGTTACTGAACAGGTTAGGTAAATGCGAGTATAACTCACTAAGCTA
>LUCH01001316.1:0-26666 GCA_013368495.1 Paragonimus heterotremus
GTTGGAATGCTCGTACCACCTGCCTGACAGTCCACCACACTATCACAGCATCATTGAACTCTTGTGGCATCACCTTTTATTCCCAGATGGAGTGAACCAGCTGGAGCAGTGCACGTTCCATCACCGGTCCGCTATTCTTCAGGATTTTGCCTGGCAATCCATCTACACCTGCAACCTTACCGTTGCGAATTTGATCAATCGCTGTCTGCAATTCTAGTAAATCAGGAGCGACAGCAAATGAAGGCTTGATGGTCCTTTGTGGTTGGCTGTTCACGTGAATATATACAACCACTACGTCAGCATCGTTGATGCTGAAACGAAAGATGGTCTATGACAGACCGACAGGTGAACACAGTAAGTGCTGGAACAGTGTCGTTTCGATGGTCATTCATGTTTTCGATAACGGATCCCAGTGTGGTTTTCGAACTTTACAATAAATCATTCATTATATATATATATATATATATATATATATGTCATTAGTAAATTTCGCTTCCTCTGTAGTATGAGATGTGTGACTTCGTTTCTTTCGACGTTGTGGCATTGATTGATTACTAGTGCAGAATGACTTGTTCGTCTCAATATGGACTGGGTATTTTTCGATTACCAAGCTGCTTCACTCTGATAGGTTTTCAACCTTGGACACAGTGTAACCGGTCTGGAAGTTCTACGTCACCCACCCGGATCTACTGCTGTCTTAGTGGGAGAACCCCAGAGGTGTGTTATTCTGGCGACCACTCCGAGCCGTATGTACCAGTTTGCCGGTTGGATTAATACAAACGGACCGAACACGCTTTTGTCTCACCTCACTTCAAGTAACAGTCCTCCACAGTTTGGTACCGGAAGCGTATCTTCTACTTTGGGCATAACCGCTGCAGATAACTTTCCACAAGGCGGTTCAGGTGCCGTTGGCGGACTGTTTCCGACAAATCCACCGGGATTGTACCACAGTGTTTTCACTCCAGACGATAAACTTCCAACGGGTGAGTTGCGATCCTTGTTTGTCATCCTCACCGCCACAATTGACACCAGAACATCAGTGAGCGATACTAGTGCTTTTCTCTCATTTACTGACATAACAAAACGTCATTTCCCCCCCACGTCCGATTGTCATTTTGGTTCGTGGGATCGTCACAACTGCTGCTCGACTTCCTTTGTCTTTTTGATTTGGTTAACGCTTCCGGGTCACTCAGTAGTTGCAAACTATTTTGTTTAACTGACGGTGATATCCTGTGAAGAAATTGAGCATACCCTTTGTTTGGACCTGAGTGTAGGAGAGGTTTTGTGATATGCACTCTGAACTATCTGTACAATCTATAGCCAGCTTTACGTGCCGCCTTACTCTCACTGTGAACTCGGTTGTTTGTTTGTTGACCATTGATTTCTTCATGATCGTTGTCGGCGTTCCGACATGGAGTTATGACTGTGGTTTTATCTATTACTTCTCTTCCATGTGTAAAGTAGATATTTTTTCTCCTGGTTGTATGAAATTTAAGCTACACTGCATATCACTGTTGTTCTGGTCGATGTCCCTGTGAGAGTCCTCGTAGTTTTGTTATTTCTCCATCCTTTTGTAGTGTGCAAAAATGTGTCATCATTATTACCATTATTATTTCTGTGTATTTTAACTTAAGTAGGTCAATTTTCACTCATTTGCTGAAAACGAGTATTTAGAATGTCGAAAATTCATTTTCCTACGTATACAAATCATATGAGTAACTTGACTTGTTGATGACGATGGTGACAGCAACTGTTTCCGACACACTTGTATTTTCTATTGCAGTTACTTCTTTACAAGTGGTTGTTGAAGCAGCGCATCTATGAATGTTGTCTGATTTTAACGCTCTCTTACCTTGTTCTATTTCTTTATGCTTTAGGTTCCAAAGTCACCGAATTTCCTCAGAGCTTTGGCTACAGTGATTTGAAGTTGTATCAACCGAAGGAGGCCGAATTGCCTACAATATTCGCGTGGATGACTGGTAAGGTCAACTACGGTATCATTTCTAACGTGTTCTTTTGAGAAAAACAATCTATTTCGTTCAAGCGGAACTGTTCTTGGTTGGTCGTTTGTTCTGCTAGCCTGTGTAGAACTTTGTTTTTCTGACAGGTTCTGGTGTTTATTTCGGACGCCTGAACACTGAACAGCTCAGCCTGCCTCCATTTACCCCATTGAATATCAATCCGTCTGACAGAACTGCCTCCACCACGGAGACAGTAGACCATCAGTCCAGTCGACTACTGGAAGATACGGATGAATCAACCAAACCTCGTGACGTGTTTGCTGGACGAGGAGTCAATCTTACTCGCAACGCAAAACTCATCCATTACCCGGTCATCCGTAGGCTAGAACATACGAGTGCACCTCTCGGTATCTGTGTCACGGCTTTCCACATTGTCATTGTCTACGCGGATCGCGTGAAGGCGGTCAACTGTCTAGACGACCGCACTGTATACTCAATGCCCGTAAGCAGTGAGCTTGGGAACGGATGTGCGTTGGGTGTCTGTCGGGACGGTGAGACTGAAACTATTTGGGTGTTTGGCAGCCGGGGACTGGCACGGTTAAACGTACGCAATGAGCTGTGTCGTATTTGGCAAATCTACTTGGATCGATTGCAATTTGATGAAGCCCGAAAGTTTTGTCAGGTTTGTTTCCTTGCTCGTTCACTTTTCTGATTTAAAATCCATGTAAAATTACGACATATATCCAGATGGGCGCATATCTTTACACATTATTTCATCATCCGGACGCTTCTTTCAGCCGACAGCTCAATGTGAAACTTTTTTTAAATTATCTTCACGATAAGATGCCGTAGTTCTTATGCGTGTCACTTTTTATTGTTCCATTTTGTGGGTTTATTCACACCAGGCGGATTCTCAGCTGGACGTGGTCAACATGCGTGAGGCGGAACATTGCTTTGACAAGGGAGAGTAAGTTGTGCTTTGATTTATTCTCATTCCTTTTTGCACCCAATTTATCCTCTGTCAGGTTTTGCGTTCCTAATGTACGATCCTCCCATTATCATTCGCGATCTCTTTAGAGGCTTCGAAATCCACTTTCTCGATTTCACACTGATTCACTACATTCTTACTACTTCACAGTTATCTACCATTGTCACTGTGTTTCTGGTTACCCACTGTCTTTCTTTCTCTGTAGCCATTAAATCCTCATGTACAGTAGCAAATCGAGTTAGCTATTGGAGATGACAGTGGAACCTCTTCTATTCCCCCATTGAGTAGATTTATACACTTTCAAGTAGTAGAAAAGGCAAACAGAGCCAAGTCTAACTTAATAGCGTCAGTGAGGATGTAAAGATATCAACTGAAGAGTTATTATTTGCGCGCTGAACCACCCCTTTGTGGTGCCGACTGGGTAGTCTGGATGCAAATTTTGATTGGCTAAGCGGTCAGCAACTCCAGATAATGCCAACCACTCTAGCTAATTTCAACGGACTGGTTACCTTCGATCAAAAAAATGAAAATGCCGCCAACGTCTTCTCGCCGACATCTACCAGTACACAGGATAGGCGAGCAGAACATATCTGTCCAGAATGCGATCAGATACGTAAATCGAACGCTGGTTTGTCCGCACGTGCTGGTATGCATCGACGCAGAGGTGGTGTAAAACAGAAAGTGAGTACTCAGCCTCCTCCAATCTTTGACTGCGCCGACTGTGACCGGCTGGTCTCAGTTAACACAGGAGACACGTGCATCCCGTTGAACGCAATCGCAAGAAGTTAAGGCGCATCAAAGCAGCCAGATCGAATTGGTCTCAGCAAGAGTCGGCTTCTCTTGTCAGACTTGCCGATGAGCTAGTTCCGTCGTGTCCTACTCAAAGTTAACCCTATCATCGGCTTTCATTTATCTGTCTCAGGTTGTCCTCAGGAGATTGTGTAGATGCGCTTATACGCTGTTAATTGCCGGAAAAGCTTTTCTCCTCCTTCAAATACAACCATCGTTCGACAACCAAACGTGTTAGTGGTTGTTGATTCTTGAGTGACAGAAATCTCTGAGTTGTCTTTCGGTTTAGTTCGCACTGGAACAGTTCAACTCGTATCTAACGACGAGCCCTCCATAAACAGTGACGAACAATTAGAAAACACTCTTGATCTTCATACAGACAATGGATTGCTAGCGGTTGCCCGTGGTCTTCATGTAGGCGCTTTCACAATGGTACAGACAAGTTCGCTGTTGAACATGCGCGTCACACAAACTTTTCTGTACACCTGGTGACGCGTTATTGGACGACGTGTTTGTGTCGTTGTGGGTACCTACACGATACGGAAAACTAATTATGCTGCGATCCGAACCCTGTACCACCAGCAAAAGAAAGATGTTGCTTTTACAGTCTTTTCTAGAAACTGGACAACTGCGTACAAGACAAACCATGGCCCCTCGAGTAATTCCAACGAATACTGGTCCGAGGTATTATCGGCTCATCCGCACCCTGATGAGCGACCATCACGTAGATTCTGCCTCCCGATTGGTGCTTGGTTGACCCGATCACTTGTGAGGAAGTTTTCCGCACGCTGCAAAGCATGGAAAATAGCGCTCCATGTTTGGACAAACGGTTGCCCAAACATTAGAAGCGTATGAAACCTGATGCCTTGATCGGATACTTCAACCTGTTTCTGCTAACCGAAGGTTGCCCAATCCATCTGTACCGCGTCCGCATCACACTTGTTCCGAAAGTGAATAACCCTTTCTCTTCTAGCTAATTGAGACCTATCGTCCTATCATCAACGTTTGTACGTTGCTTCTACGAGATATAGTCTGATCGTTTAAATATGCTCTTCAATTCGCATTCTTACATCGTGTTGGTTGTCTCAAGGTGACCTCACTGTTTTATGCACAGCTTCGGTACTCGTGCACCACGTTTTCCAGCCTGTCTACTGCCTTTATTGACGTGTCTAAAGCATTCGATTCTATCTCGCGGGACTCGATTACCAGATCTGCCCAAGTTTTCGGTGCTCCGCCTCTAACATACTACATGGATTTTTATCAGAACGTTTCGACCAAACCCGAAAGCTCCGTCCTCCGGTCACAGCGTGGTGTTCGCTAGGGTGACCCACTGTCGCTACTGCTATTCCTCACGGCAATGGATAAGGTGTTGGCTCTGTCTCGACTGCAGCTTGGCTGCCAGTCTCATGATACACTGGTCAACGCTTTCGCCTACTTTTACGATCTGATCTTGCCGTCCGAGAAACCGACACGTCTCTCTGAGAAGCTTGCAGCCGCTTCTGGTGCTATCCGGACTGGAGATCGATAGACGAAAAATTAAATTCGGAGTAATCTATGGCGACCATAAGCACAACGCAACAGCAATAGCTGACTGGTCTATTAATTTTTGCCCGGACATTATCCACTCACAAAAAGCCTCTGACACCATGGGTTATCTCTGTATCCTGCTCACCTGGGAAGGTAAATGTAGTACTCGGAATTAAGGACTTCGAATAACCCTAGAAATCGTACTCGGATTGAAACCTCCCACGCAAGTAATAGGGAGAATACCTCGTACTGGTTGCGGTAAGCAGTTCATATTCATAAAACAAGAAGCCAAATTTATTGATGTACAACAGTATTAAAGAAATCACAGTCTATCATTGGCTGGTCGTATTAGCACATACAAAGTCACAAACTGAACGGAAGGCATAATGTTGAGACTGTTCGTCCAATGTTGATGTATTAGCTTCAACGCGGCGTTTGGATTGGCTCCCTTTTAGATCTTCTGTTGTGTCGGGGTTTGGATAAGCGGTGGACTGAGTAGATTTTCACCACAGTAAGGCGTTCACTAATCACCGAATGCAACTTCGTACGATGCTGTGTAAAGCAACCAAAGCGTCTCCTTCTAAGACAGCATCTGATCCCAAAGGTGAATCACTCGTTAGTTTCGATTTGATTACACCTAAACACTCTCAAAACTGTGGACTGTACGCTTCTCCAGTTTGTTTAGCAGTGACTGCTTTCCCAAAAAGGCACCGACCAGCTACATCCACACTCCAATTTATTGGGATGGTCTGAGCATTCCGACTTTGTCCACCACTGTTCCTATCTCGAGCAAATCACGAATGGAGAGCCTGTTGTTCAGCTAATATCCACTTCTGAGGAACGTGGTCAAAAATGTTTCGTTTGGCCCTGTCATGAGGGACGTGTGTCTCGGTACGCGTTCATGATGTAATAGTGATGAACAAGATGGAGGCCCATGTGACGTGGATGGATAAGCCTTATCACACGCTAAACGGCCGTGGTCTTCAGCCAGTATCTCGCTTTTCAGTCGTTAGCTGTTGAATCTAGGCTGCATTTTCTCCAAGTTGTTCATTCGTGTCATCCAGCTCGGAATTGGTCTCCTTCCGATTATGTTCGGAATGCTTAAGACGTCTGAAGTGACAACTGTCGTGACGACTACGATCAACCACAAAGCGTTGCTCATATTCTCCAATCGTACTGGATCACCCACGATATACGTTGTGCTCGGCAGATCCGTGTGGCTAAGGTCCTGGCGAAATGGCTACGCAACCACACCCACAAACGGTGAACTCGTTCATTAAACCCGACGCTATCGCGGTTCTTGTAGGCGCTCTTGTGGTACTGGACGTCAGTGTAGTGGACGGCTGCCAAAACCAATCTGCCTGGACGGACAAAGTTGTGAAGTACAGGACCGACTCTCGTAATGTCGCCACTCAGTCGGTCCTCGATACTGTGGGCTATGATGTGGATTCTGTTTCCCATTCGCTGGTGTTCATCACTTTTGCTGGTATCATATAGGTACCTTCTTGCAGAGCGATTCTTCGACTGAAACTGCCCTCTCACACAGTCACTGATTTGTGCCTACTGATTGTTCTAGGTTCCCTGAAAACCTGCGATAAGTTTGTGCGGAGAACCTGGCGTTGATTATTGCTACCTTCTGATAGTTGTCTCACTATGAACGGCATTGCTCTGTCCTGATGCGTGAGGTTTGGCTGTGATAACACCCGTGATCTCTGAAGAACTTTTGATTTTGGGAGACTCCTTTTTTGTCCCTTCTCTTTGTTAACATATCACACAATTGTTCAGTGTTGTGGACTATGCAGCACACTACATTTGACAGATAACTTGCTTTGAATTTTCCGTCTTTACATTTGTGTTGTCTAAATTCTGGTGTCACGACTTGCTCTTTATTTGAATGAAGCTGTGTAAATTTCTCTTCAAAATAAACAGTAAATAGTGCTACTCATATTTATTGTTCTGGTTATAGTGTTAACAGCCAATTAGTTAGTCGTAACAGTCCGAAGCCAATATGCGCGACTATTGTGCGTTGTACACTTCCAAACAGCTACTCAACCTTGATTGGTCTTTCATAAAATACATTGAGGTTTTAACCGACCGGCTTCGTGTTACAAGCGGAAACGATGCCCATATGGTCTGTAACAAAGCAGACGAAAACTTACACTAGTGTCACCGGAGGTCTACTATTCATGCATTTTTTTCCATCTGTCTACCGCAACTTGCAAAGTAAAAACGAAACCGGTCTTGAACTGTTAGTTCAAACGTGAACACCCCAAGTTATTATTAGTATTGTGTTTGAGCAGAGTAATGAGGAGACTTGAATAACGTAACGTTCTCCGAAATGACACCTCTTGCATTCTGCTCATACCTTTAATTTTCAGTATTAGCCATCGAAACACACTTCCACAAAGTGGAATTCATAATCTGAAGAATTAAACGGGTGAATACGAGAATGTAACAACATGAGACTACCTCATGTTCAAAATTGGGTCAGATTTCGTTAAGGCCTATTAGGTTCGCGAAATCGAACCCACTACTCTCATAAGCTAAGCTTTGGCTCAGGCCTACTCAGTGGTTGTAGTGAGGTTGGACTGGAGCGGTTTCCCGAATGGAGAATGTTCGGCCGATCAGATCCTACGCACAAGCTCCTGCAAGCGGAATTATGGTCATTCAACCATGGTCGACCAGCCAAAAACGAAGATCAGCTGCTACATCCATTTTGTTTTGTAAGATATAGGGATTAAAATGAGTAATGTGAATGCATATCGGATTCAGACAACTGAATCGCTTAATTCACAGTCGTGGAACGTAAAACAACGAACAGGCCAATCAAACCATAACATTGTTGCTGCCCATTCACAATCGTAAACCCTGTTGATTATCTATTAAAGAGCATTGCTTTCTTAATAAATTGGGGTCGGGATTCAACGCAATTATGCTCCCGGATGCATTTAGAACATGCAAGTGAGAAGTACGTAAGATGTGCTCTGCAATGATATTTCGACCGACCTCATCGGTCTGGATACAGAGACTGTGGTCAACGAGCACGCATCAGTTGAAATAAGTGTAAGATAAAAATGACACATTAGCTGCAATCAGAATAGCACATACAGTCAGATGTAAATTAGCCACGTTCGATTGGGACATCATGAGTTAAAAAAAAAATTCAACTTTTAAACTGGGTCGAATAAGGAATTAGCAATAAAAATAGTACCGTCTGACAATGATGCACGCGGAAATAAGCGATGGCTAATAAGTGATTCAAATGTAAGCCTGAGGCAGGAGAAAGAAGTAAACTTACATAAACAGCACAACTGAAGCGTTCAAATTACAACAGCCACTTAAAAATAACAAACTCATGACTTCTGCCAGCCTTTAACATCACAGTAGTGATAGGTTACCCACCATCTGCTTCTGTACACAGACATGGTTTATCGCATGCATCAGTGTTGAATGGATACTGTCTATACTGGGAGTTACTTACTCGACCTGTTTAGAATTGAGGTCTTTTTTCAACTCATGACGACCCATTCGAATGTGAATAGCTTACTTCTGGTTCTGTGTGCTGTTCTGAATACAGCCACTGACTCATTCTTACGTTATACTTATTTGAATTATTGTATGCTTATTGTTCATAGTTCCTGTATCAGAACCGCTCAGATCGGTTGAAATGCCATTACAGAGTACATCTTACGTAATCCTACTTGCGTGTTTTAAATTAGGATTACTTAACACCACTTAGATCACTGTTGCTCGGGTCTTTTCGACTTATTAGCCCAGTACGTAACCGTTGTCCATGTCAGCCTCAGTGTGTTAATGAAGACACCCACTCATTACTTATAATGTACTTGCCTTATCCTTTCCTATCCTATTTTTGCTAAATTCTTGAAGACTTCATACGAAAATCAGGTTATTGCTCCTAGAATTTCATGTTATCCGTACTGTTCATCATCAATAGTCTACCACTTGCCTTCTGTTAATTAGTGTTGCCGGTTCTCTGTTTCTCAGTTTTATGACTTCCGCGAAATTGTTCGCCCGAACTTCCGTTCCGTTCGAGGAAGTCGCCCTGCGTTTCAGTCAGTTGTCTCTTCAGCTACCGAACCAGATCTCCAGCTCACCACCGATCCTGAAAGGCTTAGCTGTTACCAGTGATCACGATATCATGAATGCAATTACCAGTGGAATGGGACAAGAAGACTCTGAACTGGAAACACAAGTGAATGCCAGTCGCATTTCGATGAATTCGTCCGCACCGTTAAAAGCATTGGTCTCATCCAAGTTAGAGCAGTTGGTCGAACGCAAGCCTCCTCATACAGCCCCATTTACTCCGTCTGTTAAACCGACCGCGTCTGGTCAGTTAACTGTGTTGGCGATGTGGCTGGCGGAATTGTTAATCACAGAAATCGGCTTTTTACGCGATCAGCTTCGCAAGCACGATTCCCCTCGTGATCGGGAGCGTTTGGAAGCAGCGCGAGCCGAATTCAAACAACTCATGACCCGGCCTGAAGTGTTGGTAAGACATTGAGAAAGCTTTTCGTTTTACCATCACTTATTAATTTCGAGTGCTTTACATTACTGGGAGCTTGCCGGTTTAAGACAACACTACCTAAATCCGCGAGAACCTCACCGTGCTCCCAGGAGCGCATTATTGAGGACCACTTTTATTCTAAACCACTTTCGTTGGGTCATTGATGTTTGCCACCATGTGGCTTCTAGGGGCACATTTGGGTTAGATATTGCCAGGATTTCCAAACTTAAATGAGGTTAGTGGGGGCAGTCGGACTCTAACCTACTACTCTGTGATAGATAGTCGAACGGGGTTGCCACCGAGAATAAGCTGCTTTATTTACTCTGATTTAGTGAATATTCACACAATGGACAATTATTTTACTATACGGACACAGTTTGCGTGATCTAGTTTAAAAAAGGTCCTCACCAACCATGAGGACTTTCGTATGTTGATAACTCGCTTGTTTTCATTTAGATCACTCATTAATTTTGTGTATGCTACTGGTAGACAGAGAAAGCCCAATACACCGTGAGCAGAAGCGCACCCAAATACACGTTTCAGCAATTCACTAATGTTGTAAAGGCATGGCTGGCTGATTTTTCGCCTACTTCCTTCTGTCTACCAACACATCTGTTTCGGCATCCGTCCATCGGTCATCCGAAGCGTGTTCCAACTAACTGAACAAGTCAAGCATCAGCGTAAGTTCAGTTCCGCTTATGCTTGCTCATCAAAGTACTTTGATCTGTAGGAGGATCCTGTGCAACTGTCGAATACATGTGACGTGTGATTTAAACATCAAATGAAAACCACTCAGATACAACACGTTTAATTGATGCAGCGTCCAGGCTTCACTGCTGTGTATTACGTGGACAACACTACCGCGTGGCTGACAAGCAGCTTGGTTTCCATCTCTAGTGTGCAGTTTATCGGGACATGTCTCAAAACCTCTGAAAATAATGCTATTGTCAACCACGCGAACTAGCTGCTCGCGGTCCACGGATAGATCGGTTGACAGATTATTAAACAGGTGATAGATCTGAGCGACCATCTACAATATCCTCTTTAATGCTTGCTACAGATGTAAGCATAGCTCTTCCGTCCAGGGAAAAGTGAACGAAGGAAAATGTGTTGCATCTGTGGATGTTTGCAACCATCGCGAACGTTGTGTTCATTCACTGTCATTTGAGAACCATAGCAGGTGGAAGATGGAGTTCTCGACTGGTCCGGGGTATCAGAACCGAGCATCTTCACTTTGAACACCGTCTTGCTTATTCTTAAGAGCATAGGTTAATCTAGTGGTTAACCATACACTAAATGCAGTCGGTTTTAAGACACTGCTTCACACTAAAACAACATAATCAGAGATCGATCCATATGACTGCTTGTTCTCCATGCTGATATGCCACATCCGGTTTAACGTAACGAAGTACCTGAAAATCCAAGGCTACTCAGCGCCATCAGCAGTGCCTCAAGACTCACGGAATCAGGTGCCGTGGTGTAGTCCACAAATGATGCGAAACAGCTAGTTCCATCCATTTCATTTTTTCTGGTTCTGACAAACGGCGAATACCATGTGAACTCTGCTGTAATCGATCCAGGATCTACACTGCTTCTTTATTGGCTTTGGCACGAGGTCGATTGAACGGAACTCTTTTGAAGACGTTCTCAGTGCTGGTTAGCAAACTGATGTTCCGACCACTTTTTTAACATTTCCTCCCTTGCCTTTCTACGACGGCACAGTGAAGGCATCCTTGGCCTTTTGTGAGACTGCTGCCTGTTCCCAAGTACAATGAACCAATTAAAGCAGACTGTGTTGTGAAGCTGACTCGCTTTTCTCCAACACATTCCCTGGCAACCCATATTCATCCACAACCCTTCCGCCTTCCTCTTTTTCTCCGGACCTCTGCGAAATTCTGGACCAGAGAAAATAATCCCTTAATAGTATGTTGTGTCAGGTTGTTCATAATCATCCACTAACCGACTGCTGGCTACTCCAGAAGACTTTTAAAGTGCTTGCACTGGGTGTCCATATAGTCTTCCGATTGTGTGTACGAAGCTTCAAGGCCTCAGTCCACTGCTTCCTCAGTAGACCAGTTTGATAGACTAAAACGCGTCTCAAGCGATTCATAAAGTTCCTTGTGTTGTTGTTAAGACATTCATGTTCGATATGCACTTCGTAAAGATTTTAGAACAAGTCTGGTTTCGGCATATTTCTTTTAGGCGTTGAAGTGACTGGAAACAACCTTTCTCTCCGAGTAAAGCAGGAAAGACTGAAATCAAGAGACGTACGTGATAAGTGCGAATTAGGAGCATTTTTTAAATGAAACTATTGAATACATCTGCATAATAGTTCATCAGTCTGCGTGTGTCTTCAGCTTTGAACTTCACCCTTGAGTATCGTGGTTTAGCCTTCCAGTACTTCTGATCGTAACCCACGAAGTGACGATTGATGAATAGTTGCAAGTATGTGAAAAACAGAAACTAGCGATTGATACATTGCCGTATTGACAAGCTTTGAAACTGACTCCCTACACTTGTCCGTCGTATTGGTGAGGACTTTCATAGCCCGTAACTACGCCATTACATGACTACCCTTCAATTTCCTCCAGCGGTCAGCAGCTGTATTAAGCAGTACTTGATGCACTGACCCTCCGTAGACATGCATCACAGATAATCCATCCATCGTAGGTTGCTTTTCTCATACTTCGCCTATCGTTCGCGAGCTCGGAGGTTTCCCAACTATGTGTTCTCCTCTTTTCCTCTGAGCTGATTGATGAAGACAACGGTGCTTGAATGCCTTGAACTTGAATTCATCTTCCACACCAACATATCTGCCGTCTGTTTCTTAGAACCTGATTGCCCACACGCCTTTTTATCGTTAGTCAGATGCTCTTGCAACTCCATAGATGATAAATTTACAGGTGCATCACGTGCCTTCACTATCCTTGTGGGCACCTCGTTGACAGTAGTGCGAACGTGCAGGATAATGCTGCTCAGACTAAAGCACTGTACTCGAGCTGCTCTCTTGTCAAAGCTCATCAACAATGTATATTTTTGTCACATATGACAAAGATATTCTTTTGGTCTGTGTCCACAGACTTTACTAAATTACGATGTTGGACGGCATATATATGTCCATTCACTGACTTAATACCTGCAACTTAATTTTAATGTCCACTGCGCTCCACACTTCATTCATTCATAACGGCTACAAGTTTGGTGAGAAGGTACTGCGCTTCTAGTAGCTGCTCACCTTTACAGTGACAAGGAATACTCCGAAAGAAAAGATGTTTGAAAAAATCAACAATAACCAGTACTAAACGGAAGAACTGGAAGTGTTGTGGATGGAGACGCGCTGTTGTCCACCGGCATGCCAAATAGCTTTTTTGATTAATGATTAAAATTTTCACAAGCCTTTAAACCGGACGTTTATACTTACCCACTTGCCAGAATAGTCAAGGTCTTGATCTCTCCTGAACTTGTTGTTGCCTGATCACTCCGCGGTTTTGCGTAACTTTTGTTAGTCTCAGTTATTAATACCCTATACGGATAACACTCAGCTGGTGTTCCGAGTACGTGTCCCATCCACCACAGGCTTTGTAACCTGATTAGTGATCTCTTGTCCGGAGCGCCCCGGACTACGTACTGATGAACCGTCCCATTGTTCACGCACTCATCGTATTGATTTGGACTAATTGATGGAGACAACGGTAGTCAAACACAGCAATTTGTTAATAAATGCGTTGCAAACCGGTCAAGTTTTCGAATCATACAGCAAAACATGACGTAAGCAAGTATTGCGTACCCTTCTTCCCGTCACAACCGGATGTCATTTCCATGCCACTGACGACAAAGACATATTGCATATTATCTTTTATATCCCCAAACCGACGATCTAGTGTTATCCAAGTGTGTGAATTGGTTGATAGTTTCAGGCGGACTATTATCAACAGAGAACTTTGGAAGGAAAGTGTCCCAGTCTTGATGTAGCACTTTCTATCCCAAAAGTGCGAAGCGTATTTCAGGTAGACAAGCCTTGTCATTCATCTTTCTTTGCATGATCTGCATGCTTCCCGTAGAGGATCCAAGCAAGATAGTGTCATCCACATGCCCCATGTTTGTCATCTTGGTTCCAGAAAAAGACTAAACACCAAGCTCATTGGCTTCCTGAAATGCACCTTCCGGTATGTCATCCATGACCATTTTGAGCAGAAAGGGATATATCGACCACCCTAGAAGTGATGAACACTCGAAAGTGTTTCTCATAAACTTATCCCGCTTGCTGAGTAGGCATACAATAATCTCAAATCAGTCACCTATTTTTGGGAATTGTAGTGAAGTTGATAGCCCTGGTTGATGGTTTTGGTATTCGGTTGTTTGCCGAGCCTGGCATTTAGGTTGGAAGTGTTTCGTCAACACTTAACAGCATCAGGTTTAAAAGTGGCAGACCTCCACAGACATTTTGTTGAGTGTAACTTTTGCTGACGTCCTTCGGACCATTCTTTAATTCTTGGGTAATTTCAGCCTGATCATTGTCAGTAATGACGCAAAGTATAGTTACGCACAGAAACACATTGTAAGTTTATTTACAGGAGACAGATTTTCGGATGCCTCCCTGCAAGTCTGCTAAAGTTTCTGTACATGTGACGTCGTCGAATATGCTATGTCTCGACTAGTAACTGGGACACCTCGTTGGTTGTGTGGTGACGGCATGTCCTAGTTGCTTTGTTGAAGGAAGGGGATTGACACTGAAGTTTCTGAAACGTGCGATACGGCTGGAAATAACAGTGTTCACAATTCACTGTTAGCCGATAAGCCGTACGTCGAATTGTACGCTTTTCTGATTAAGTCCACCAATCTTTGTAGACTAGCACGCCATCATTCAAAACAACCCCGGCTGCATTAGTTTAACCGTTACACATTTCAAATCCGTCCCGGTAGGTTTACTGACTTCTGACGAGTAAGAATACCGATTTCGTATTTTGCCTTTCTCTATATCATGTTATCTTCTTTTCGAGTGTTTAACGATTGCTCTTTTGTTATTCCCACCCACTTGTCTTCTTTTTTCCTCCCGTTTGTAGTCCATTCTGCCGGATTGTAGAGAGCTTTTATATGAGCTGACCGAAAGCCACGGCAACGATGAGGAGCTGATTTTTCTCGCTGAACTAATGGCTGGTAAGCTTGTGTCCATTTTTCTGACTCCGGTCGTCGTTTTCTGTCTGTGAACTTTGGGATGGTTTGGTCACACAGTGAGTTGGTGTTTGGATACAAGTAACCAGTACATGGGGGTTCTTTACTGATTCATTCTTTTTCTTCTACTGTTTCTAGGCTTTACGAAATTATCTGTTGACGTAAGATAAAGCCGTTTTCTTAAGCCGATTAATTATTTCCATAATCTTTCATGACGCCGTCGGTTCATGTTCAGCAAAAGGTGTTCTTGTACCCTCTTGTTTGTCAACATTACGTTGAGTTTTCGCGAGCGAACAATTCCCCTGGTCTGTTTTCTCTGGCGTCTGTTGTGCACACGTCAGAGATGACGTGTATTTTGCCAGTAAACTACAGGCCGTCACACGTTCCAGCCATCCCCCCACAAGTTCTAATCGTCAATCTAAGGCAGGACAGCCACTGACACTAACTTCTTACTACTGAGTTGTCGGCAAACGTCGCTTGAATCACCAACATATCTCGCTGGCAGCTCGTCTGTATCATCTTTCAGTCGTACTGGCGAGTGGTTGCTTATTTGTAGCCATTGGTCCGTGTGGCTTTGTGGGTGTACGCGCATATCTAATGCGTGCTTTATGAGCGCGCTGATCAGTAGTAACTTCCTGAGCATATCGTACATGGGAAGTAAACATGGGAGTGTTAAAATGGCGATCGCGTGAAACACACGCATTTCTTTCTTTTGAATCTGCGGGATCGATCCGTTGTATTTTTCATGGGACGAAATTAACTACTTATCGCTGCGTACACCTACTGACGTAGCTCTAATTGAATGTGAGATAAATATTGAATCGTGCTTGGTGTCTAAGCTCAAGCAAATCACTGTTTTGGTCGTTAATTGGGTTACATTAGTTTTTCTATGTTTGCAACGATCGCTCACGGAGGTTGCGCTCTGGGTAAAGTTTTCGGGATATCTCGCGTGACTGTTACTCCAACATATCGATGTTATCTGTCTGACCTACAGATTCCACTGCACACTGTTGTGATCCGTTTAACAGCCATGATTTTGGATACTTGAAGGCGAACTCTTTTTGTTGACAGTCGTACTTATGCAGCCTCTACTTGAGTGATTTTCCGTAATACGACGACCCTTCTTGCAAATATTCCTGAAACGTGAATTTTTTCAACACATCAGGTGATTTTTAATCATCTGTATCTTCCACTTGAAGTATTGTGTACATACCTATATCTTCTGTAAAGCAAAAGTCTTGCAGTATAGGACATTGAGTCCCATTTGTTCAATCCATCAACACAGCAGGATGTGGACATTTCGTCTCAACATCTAAATAGAACGGGACTGGCGCACATTTGAACAGGTAAAAGACTGTGAATCAGGAGATTACTACCAAGCACCACATACAGTCTCAGTAATTTTCTGATTTTCCACCCCTCTACATGTACACATTCGCATCATGTGTTCCAATTGATCGTTTTAAATAAACGACTGACGAGACTAGGAAAATTGTGGATATTTCACAACATGTCTTCCCGTTGTTTTTGATAAGTTTTACAATAGTTCATGGATGATGGTTTTTCCATGCGCTGATTACGTATATTAGGCCACAATTTCTCATGCGTTTTTGTTGTTCGATTTTTTCCGTCCGTTTCGCTTATCCAGATCATGTACGTCTGATCGAACATTACATGCGAATGGGCATGCAAAGCGAAGCGTTGAAGACGTTTGTCGGCGGTGCTACTTGTTGGTCTCTGATGTATGATCATGCGGTATCGCTGGTGCTCACTTGTCCCGGGGAAACAGTCGATGTGTGGCTGCGTCTGGGTAAACGTCTGGATCCAGTCAAGTGAGGCTCTTGGTTGATATATCACTTTTGTTGTGTGTACTCTGGTTTCAAACGCTTCATGGTTGAACTGTGTTCGTACGACGACATTTCGTACGTTGTTTACGGTTTAGGAGTGAAGGATGCATATATTTAGGTTATTTTACGAGTTCTTAATGTGAAGCACTGAGTTCCCTTGATCCAGTTCATCAACACAACAAAAATACGAATGTTGTGAGACCAACTCTTCGTTTGTTCTCGTCAGTCGCATACATAATATCACTGGTTGTATATAGAGAGAAGCATGGTAACAAGAACAGCAATTAAACATCGCGCATTGGGCAATCCGTTGGGTCCGGCCTTAGCTGATTTATTCCTTGGGATGATTGAAGGACATATGTCCTATTCGATTGACGGAAGCACTCTTTATAAACGGTATGTCGGCAATATTTTAGTTTGCACTGACAACATTCATTTCAAACAACTCTACAAACTTCTGGACTCATTTCATCTCAATTTAACAGTGAACAAGAGATTGAGGGAAGCCTACCATTTTTGAACATTTTGATCAGCCGGCGTGAAAACGGTACGGTAAAACGTGCGGTGTATCGAGAAACAACGTGGAGTGGCCAGTACCTATAATTTTCTCCCGTTTTCTCTGATGGCATACAATCGTGGAATTGTCAAAACCTTATTCCATAAAGTGAGACAAATGTGCACCGATGACATTATCACCAAGGAAGAAGAATTTATGGGGGACGTTTTACCGGTCAGCGGTTATGCGGAAAAATTTATGGGAATTCACTGTAAGCCACAGGTAGCCCGGCGCCACACTGAGACGAATTCTGGGAATCAAAATTGGTTGAATTTGGTTTTTGAAGTTGGTCACATAGCATCCGATGTACTTCGCTGCTGATTCGCGGCGGTTGTTCTCCACGCAATATATTTCTCCGTTTCCGACCGTGATCTAACGGACTATTTTGCTTTTCGTCTGGTTTATCTGTTCAATTGCAGTTGCGGTGACAAGTACATTGGTAGGACGGATCGGAACTTGTGACAAGGGATAGCGGAACACATCCCCAAGTGGTTATTGAATGAGGTGACTCAACGAAATCTAGCAACACAGCAGCTAAACCGGAACCCTGTGTCTTTGCTCACTAAACACATCTTGGATACAGGTCATCCAGTTGGTCCATTTACATCATTCACTGTGTTGTTGCGTAACTGAAACCCAAAGCTTTTGACATTCACGGAAGCCGTGTTAATCAAACAGAATCGATTACTCCTCTGCGCGCAAAAGTTGCTAACACAGTCAATACTTTTATTGTGGTATTGGCCCTGATTTGTTAACGTGTGTCATAATCACTTGCTGTTCTTGTTGCCGTACGCCTGTTTTTACGCTATCAGTAGTTTTATGTGTGGTACCGACGGAAATAAAGAATATGCACTATTTTATTCTGAATGGCGCCTCCATATGCCTACTGTCATCATTTGGAAGTGGAAATGAGTAACTATCCATCAAGTAGTATGTCTGATGCTGTGACAAGGATATGCACTACTGACGAGCTATAATGAGAGCGAAACTCGAGTCTACTGCTTCTTTCAGAAAAGGGCCGATTGAAAAGTCTATGGGAATGCGAAAGCTGCGATCAATTGTTAGTGTTGTTCAACTTGAAATAACATCTGCGCTATGCCATAATGATACGTCACACGTTGATCACTGTATTTCCGCCGGTACTACTTTGGTAAGCGATTGGTTGTAAATATTCGTGATTGTGTGTGGACTGAGATACTGTTAGGACGTCCACACGTAGACCACAGAACGATTAAGGTTCTCAACCAAAAGCCTATAGCACAAGACAGCGGATTGGTGACAGTGTACCAAAACTATTGCTTTTTACTGAAAAAGATGCCAACCTTCTTCCAACTCTCAATCTAGAGGACCAAAAGACTATGGTTCATCAGAACTCCATCTATCGGCTTGCCTGGTAGGATTGACTGTGTTGGTGTGATCTTCACACAGTCCAGTTTAGCCCAGTAGTTCATCGAGATACACAAGCCGTCACATTGCTCTAAGGTCCAGTCTCGTTGTGACAGATGAGTAGCATTCCGAGGTACTACCCTGAGATCTCGAAGCATACCGTATGAATCATGTCTTACTAATTTCCTCGGATGTTGCACATATCTTGTGAGCTAACGTTTACTACCTTTTATAAACAGATAATTAACACTGTCAATTGGAAAAGAAGAAATCGACTCTTCTTGGCTCTTGTTGGAAACTTGTGTACGAATTGTTCAGCAGTTTCCTAGTTTTGTCATAAGGTGTATATCTGGATTGTGATGAATTACATGTGTTATCAACTTGAGACCTAATATAGTTTGTTGTACTGTCTTTGACACACTGATTTTCGTAGATCCTTACTATTAGTCTGTTCTATCTGAGTTGAACTTTCAGTGCAACTCTTGTGTATTATACCTTGACTGACTGTTTTTAACTAGTATATGCCAAAGGATCATGTTATTGTTTCGTGAGGTCGTATGTATCCCTTTTCTTATCGTATAACATACCTGATTTTTAACTTCCAAACTCGCAAGGTTGTTTGTCTGATAGTGTATGTATAGTGTTCTATTCGTGTATTCGTTGCTTTCTTGTGACTTATTTTAGATTGCTACCTGCAATCATGCTGCTCCCTGCCGACCAAGCAATGCGTTATCTACGATACGTGGTGGAACGTCAAAACTGCCAAAACCAAGCCGTACATCACATGTTCATTTCACTTTGTGCTAAGATGTACGGTCAACGATGCGTTAATGAACTCGCTGAAGATGACTGCTTGATGGTCTACCTAAAGACGGCCAGCGCTCAGGCGTTGAATTTGACTGATTTGAATCAACACACGAAGGTGAAGTGTGATGAACTAGCCATGTCCCAAGATCTGATGACCATAGTCAATACATACCTATTCGAAGCTCAACCGGATTCATTGAAAACCTTTCAGGATGAAGGGAACGTGTTGTCGTCGACCGGTGGCTTTGACGGCTTAAACATTCAGTCCAGTAAGCTCAAAAGAGCAACTGTCTGCATGCTTAGCATTTTTTTGTTTCAACTGGCGTTTGTATATTTCGGAGTGCTGTTGAACTCGCCTAGCAGGTTTAATGAGATCGGAGATTTCGACCTGTTTAGGAAGTCCTAATCGCGGGATTATCGACCGGAGTTAACAGACAGTAACCTCGTCTCTTATCGAGACGATCGAGCAACCTGATCATTACTCACAAGCAAAAATGGTTGAGCGTTCACATACGATAATTCGATCGTACCTAGTATGAGGTCATTGGCGCAGTGGTAAACACGGTTGCCTCATGAGAAGTGTGGCCGCAGTTCTAGTCTCAGCAGTGGCGAGGATATGCACTACTGACGAGCACTGATGATAGCGAAACTCGAGTCTAGTGCTTCTGCTGTTCGAAAAGGACCGACTGGAATGTCTATGGGAATGCGACAGCTCCGATCAATTGTGGGTGATGTTCAACTTGAAATAAACCAAATCCCCGATTACTCATCAATAACCTTTAGGTTTGTTCATAGGAGCAGTCCT
This sequence comes from Paragonimus heterotremus, assembly GCA_013368495.1. NCBI lineage: Eukaryota > Metazoa > Platyhelminthes > Trematoda > Plagiorchiida > Troglotrematidae > Paragonimus > Paragonimus heterotremus. The sequence goes on from LUCH01001316.1 coordinate 20,364, forward strand.
TCTGAAATCCCGTTGAATGTTGATTTATACAGTGGTGAGAAAGTTTCCGAGTACACGAGATTCGGATAATCAATATCGCTCTCTTTTGCACAACACTGTAAAAACCTGTCTTTACTTACATGCATGGTTCACAACAGTGTTTTGGTTTCGTATCTCTCTTCAACCATCACATTTTTTGCATTAGATTGTCATTGAACCGTCAAACAGCATGAAAAGGAAATGCTGTCTTCTTTCCGCTATTCCAGACCATTTTTCCTCCATCTCTCCTCATACCAGTCGACTGGGGCATTGGCAGACCGTATTCGGAATGGGCATATACCCAGATAGATGCTAATCATCCGTATTCATGCATCCTCACTCATTGAGCGCAGTCCTCGCTACCATTTAGTCGCACCCTAGCCGCACTGTTGTTTAACTGAACGCAGTCTTATGAATGTCTCATTTTGTTTCTACCATATTTCTGTACTTACAGTGCTTCCATACGATGCTGGCTTCGCACTTCGTACCTGCAAGGAGGTAGGTCATTTACAAGGCACCGTATTCATCCTGAAGCTGCTCGGTATGCACACACAGGCTCTACAGACTGCACTTGACTCCGTAAGTCTTTACTTAAGACCTACTGTTTCCTACGGAAGTATTGACGTAAAACATTCTTCATCGTTCGAAGCTGTTTAATGCTTGAGAGGATTAAGACAAAAAATTTAACGAATGAGTTTTTGTTGAGATTCCATCAAGCTGTTCATCCTTAAAGTTCCCGGTTAATATCACGTACACTTTCGGGTTACTGTTAGAATTTATAGTGTCATCTCAGTCCACTAGAACCACAGAATGTTGATGTTTCGAATTTATCGTTTCGGATTCCAAATAAAGTAGCATGATTGTGCATTAAAATCAGCATGACGACAACAACTGGATGGAATGAAAGACCGAAAAGTCAAGAGCGGAATAAACTGTTAGCACGAGTTTTTGGTCTTCTGTGCACACAACACAGAGTGTCGCTGTTTATTCAGCAGGGCCTCGTTAGTCGTCATGAGCACAGCAAAACGTGGAAGTTGGTCTGGTGGGTTTGACTCGTTGCCGGGGTATACTTTGCAGTCGATTGTAAAATAGGTCAATGAATGGTACCTCGACCATTTAACCATACTCAAGTTTCTCAAGTATATAACCCCACAGCGGTGAGTGTTAAACACTCATTGTCCCATGTTTTGATGAGCACATGTTTTGTAGTCAGTGGTCCCATCATCGATCGTAATGAGATATGCCACTTTTAGTTCTGAATCTTTGCTGCACTTGAAAATTTCGAAAATGGTCGACAGTTCTCGATATGAGATGTACACCAATGAGACTATAGGAGTAGAAGTATGTCACTTTTACTAAGCGCCAATTCATTAGCACGTCTTTGAGGTCAAACAAGTGTTTGTTGTTAATTACTGTCTGTATGGCTTGATAGAACATTGCAAGTAGTGGAACTATGTATAAACGGCGATGTGGATTATCTTAAGTGTAGCCATTAACAGTGAATATGATTGTCAAGTTGGGAGCGAATTACCCGCTGGATGCTTCTATTTTAGGTGTTAAAAGGAACTGTGGTAATCGGGTCATTAGAATTCCAGTTGCTCCGAAATTGAACTCTTCTCGTACGTGATAAGAAAAAGCTAAACTCTGACAAGCAATCATTTTTTTAGAAATATGGACACTTATTCAACTCACACCATTGACATTTTGATATGTTTGATTTGTCATTGGCTGAATTTCATTTACACATGTCACGTCATTAGGAGTTGTTTTAATAGGTCCAGGAATAGATACACAATTGGGTAAGTTGAAAGAGATACGACAATGCAGTTGTTCGTCTTATCCAGGTTTGCCTTTTGAAATTACATGTCAGCTGACCACATTCGTTTTTTGTTATGTTGGCGATCAGTTTTCGTCTTAGACTGACATCACTGATCATCTTCTAAGATTGTAGAAAAATATGTCCACCGACAAATTTTGGCCCAACTGCCGAGCAACTTATTATTTCATAAGGTATCTATCAACTCTGATATTTTTCGACTGATAAATCAGTCTCTATTTATGTCGTTGGTGATCGGACACATTTTGTATAACTACAGTACGCAAATAAGTGGAGGATGACAGTTGACGATGCGACTGCTTGCGCGAACGTTCATTCTTACACGCTGGTCATGAACACGCATAAACTAACCATATGGAAGAGATTATCTTGCTGGGTTACCCGTATTCTTCTGTTTCTCTTTCATATAGAATAACATCGCGTTGGCGAAAGAAATCGCTCAGAACGAATCACTCTCTCTAACAACCCGACGCCAGTTGTGGCTAAATATTGGTGAGTTATCTGAGGCGCTCATATTCAATGAAAATAGTGCACACTATTGGGTGTTTTATAGCATGAATGGCGTTAGCTGGACCACTTACTATTGGATTGTATAAACCTGCACGTGAGCATTCATTTGTTGTGCGATGGAGCCTAGAACCTTTCGTTGTTCACGAAGTAAATTTTTATACAGCGTTCTAAGTGTGATCAAAACCAAAACGAAGAATTGACGTGAAGGAGTATTGAGATAGATCAGTTGCCATATGTAAAACCCATATAAATGTGTTGTATTTGGCCCGATGGTGAAACGCGGAAAACAAGCCTGTTTGCTACGCGCTTCTCTTCATGACTAAACTGGACATATTCACAATACTTAAATGTAAAACTGCCCACCGATATGTAAGCCATCTCATGATGTAGATTCACAATCGATACAACCGACTTACCAACGAACAAAAATGACTGTAATCAGTCAACAAGGCTATTCGACTTGGAACAACCACATACAGCCTAGATAGAATACAGGGCTATATTCCGTGGTCGGAGATAAACAGTGAACCACTCTGAAATGATCACACTCAGTTACCGATACTCTTCCATCAATGCTTTCCTCCTACATAGGGTTTGGTTTCAAGTCGGTCGTTTTGTTGTCTTCTCCTCTCGCTTATCTCTTCTTTGGCGGATGGCATTCTCTGTGTGTAGAATTTTATTTTTAGTTTCGATTTGAGTGACTTCGTCTCTCAAATTCCAAAGATTTTTTCCACGGTCTTTCTCTAGCGCGCTCGCTCTTCCCATTTGTGGTTCCTCCTTAGCTCGACATGCAATCGGTGGCCAAAATGATATCCAGGAAGCCACTAGTCTGCTTCGTGAATGTCCACTACTCAAACTGGAAGATATTCTACCCTACTTCCGTGACTTTGTTACAATTGATCAATTCAAGGTATGCTCTGTTCCTAACCTGTTACAGAAAATTCATTTGAGTCTGCTCATTGGATTAGTTTGATTTAGCTACAGAACATACGAGTCCAGAGGTCAGAGATTGTACGTTTATTCCGGAATGTTCTGCAGGAGAACAACGATAAACAGCTAATTTCTATTAACCTAAATGTACAAGAAAAACACCACTGGAATGACGAGCATACTTTCGTGTTTCCCATACCACGAGCAGTAATAACAAGACAAGTTCCCTCCATTATTAGTACGCAGAAGTCAATAGATTCCATGTTCAGTGCTAATGTTCAGATAGACGGATGCGCAACTCACAGTTAGTACACATAAGTATATACAAAAGAATTATTTTCACAATAAATACATCTGTCTTGTTTGTGTGTCGTGTATAACAAGCTGCTGCTTCAAGGTCTGCATGTTACAGAGGCTTATGCATACTATATACGAATTCATCACCGTGTACATGCAGTGTTAATCTTGGTCTCGATCCTATTTTTCAGTATTCTTTTAAGAGGCGAGTTGGAAAGTCTGTCTGAATACGAAAACTGCCATCACATGTGAGTGGTTAAACTCAAACTTAACCAATCCCCCGATTACTCATCAGTTATTATTATTCGAGTGCGCACTTATTCTGGATCCAGACGCCCGTCCATGACCCTCTGTGCGGAAGACCATTGGCAGCTTTTTTCTCGATCTCCTGCCAATCAAAAGAGTAATTATCAATATACTCATTATGATAATTTGTTACTTACTGGACTTATAAGTAGTGTTACGATTTGGAGCATAGGACCATCCGAACGTGTATGTGAAGTTCACCTCCTAGTCATGGTGATGATGATGAGCTGCTATAAGTGTGAAACTCAAATGCCATACTTCCTCGAAATTAAGGCCTACTGAAGAATATACTTTTAATTTACAACGAAGCGTTGACCGTTCTTCATGATGACTTTCTATAACCTATTCCAATCGTAATCAGGTACATCATCTAAGCGTACGTTTGTTCGCCTGGATCCTTATGTTTTGTAATTATTCAGATTTTATTGCTTATTATGATCATGTGTATCGGTTTTTGTCCTTTTTTAGGACGCTATCTGTGCTGCACTGGATTCCTATCACCAACGTATTGAAGAGGTAAAGAGAGAAATGCATGTGACCATGCAAAGTACGAATGCGCTTCGCAAACAATTGGACTGTCTCCGCTATAGGTAAGTAGCAAGTCGCCTTTTTTTTTTACAGACAGCCATCTCCAATGTTTGAATCGGACGTATTCCTTTGTTGTCATGGCACACGTGATCACTCAGCGGTGAACTTGGTAGATGTTACAGGGTTTCCATTCTATCGCTTATCAAATGTCATTCGGGGTTATGAATATGCTGAGAAAGAAACTGCGAGCCAAACATACGTCGTTTCACTAAACATTACTATTTTTAATATTATGATTGTTCCCTACATACTTAGAATGAAAAAAATTCTTTCTGAATTGAACGTTGATGAGAATACCTTGTAAAATAGTTCATTTCCTATTTTCTCTCCTTTTTTCCTGCCCCGGACTTGGTTGCCTGATCCAATTACGTACTCATTCACTGTTACTTACAACCGATAGTTATATGTTCGCCCGCACAGTGCGTTGTGAAATGTATTGCGAGCTACATCGGAGGGATGTTGAGTCACCTTATCTTGGTATGTATTCACACTGTATTGAATCACTAAGGCCGCATGATGATCTAACAAATCGAATAAGACCTGCCACTAAACTGCTTGTCAGAGATGCCGAAGGTCTAAATCATAATTCCAATTCCACCTCAATGTTATATATATATATATATATATATATATATATATATCCAGAAACGGCTATGAAGGTTTGCTCGATTCGCAACGTCGAGCGAGTTGGTGCAAATTCTTCAAAGGCGTCATCATTGATGGCAACTTGAACTTAGTCTGCTTCGTTGTAGTGTTCCTAGCTTTTGCTGGTCTAATGGATAATTGTCTTGACTACAATTTGCTTCGTATTCTCACGTCATGGGTTCGACTCTGTCTCGTCTGTGTTGCTCCTGAGGTCTAGTTTGATCGAAATAGCTGTCCTCCACTTCGCTGTTGATCACTGGGAACTACCGTGTTTCGTTCTGTTTTAACATCTCCTAGCTAATTTTTCTGTTGTGGAGATATGCAACCACATACAGTCAGCTTCAGCCGATATCATACATCATCAAACAGAAAAATTATGCCGGAAGGATGCACTCTCCTAGCAAATCATCAGTCCTCAGAATGTAACATGGCGTCTACACTCGGTTCTCATACCCAGTTTGAAGGACCCTACCGTCTACCCAGCGTTTGTCACGTCCGATCTTCACCTTGCTCTCCACAGTCTAACGGCGTGGCAAAGTGCTTCGTGGACGTCTTCGAGGACATGCTCTTTAATGCTCGAGAGGAGGGCATGGTTAAAAAGACTATTGAAATGTGTTTGCCCCTTTACGAGACCCGTCAAAGATGGTCTTACTTCAACTGAAGCTCTGATGGGCCGTAAACTACATATGAGGTTTAGTGCTCTACGTCAAACAGAAGCGAGACTCAAGCGGGTCGTCTACGGATTCCCAAATGCACCAACTTCTGGCGCATTTTTACGCTCACGATTATCGACCGGCACATCGTAGTTAGACGATCTGGACGGGCTCCAAATAACATGACAGTTTAACTGATGATGTCACCATCGACAGTGAAAAGCGCATACATGGGCATCATTATCATCATCATCATAAACAGCAATATATCAGTGGTTCACACTGATGCTTAACTGCCACACAACCATGAGGAAGAATAAGAAGCAAACCCTGTATAGGAAGAGAGAAGAAAAGGAAAGGGGGAGGGGACCTAGTCACTAAAAATAGCTACGTCAACATTCAAACATACAACATCAAGGTGCCTACACCTTGCAAACAAACAACCGAGCTGTAAGTGAAAGTAAGGCGTCATCAGCAAGACAGCTTCCTTACGGCTTTCACTGCCCCGCGTCATTAAGT